>UESW01001607.1:467401-487774 GCA_900491605.1 Calamus simplicifolius | reverse complement strand
GCTAATCTTGCAAGCTGAAGTATGAAGATACTTGGATATGGTGTGTGGATGTCATTATTGTAACGATACATTGGATGACCCGCACAGAGATCCCATATGGGTATTCTATAGTGTCGATGGTTGATCTTTGATAACGGTGGTGCGAGTGATCCTTTGACTTGAGATCTTTATTGCACCTAATGTGTGGAATATCATGCTTTGACGACATGCAAACGTCGCTCTAGCCATGGGTGGCAAATATGGTGTCGATTGGGTATGATATGAAGTACATGAAGGTGGTGTTTGATCAAGATAGAATTCGTCTCCCTTGATAGAAAGGTTATATCCCACGGCCACTTGATGGATTAAATTGACTGTTAAATCCTTGCAAGGTTGAGTTGGAATTCGAAATGGTTCGAAGTTCTAATTCATATGAGTCAATTTTTCTGAGATCAAGTAAACAAAGATCAATTATACGGTTGACACATTCCATACCACTGATTGATCTGGGATATGTGACGAAGGGATTGAATCGTACGGTAACCGTTCATGGAAGATGTTGATGACCACGTCAACAAACCCTTAACACTTGGGTGGTCATGATGCTTTGCTAGAGGCCGCTCATGATCTATAATCATGGATTCTTTGACTTAATCAAAGAGTTGATTTGGTTAAAGAATTGACTTGGACAAGGTGTTGATCAAGTCATCCTTAAGGTCAATATTAGGGACATGATTATTACCAATGTGTCAAGGGACCTAATGGGTCACACGCATTAAGAAGATTTTGGATGAAATTAAAATGGGAATTAAGTTGGACTTAATTCAAATTAGATAACCAATAAATTAGGATTAGGTTTGACTCAATCTTATGAGAGAACATGAAATTGATGAATAGGATTCATTATAGAGAAAAGAATTTTTGTGTTCAAAAGAGAGACCTTTTGTACGTGAGATGTACATATGAAATCCATTAATTAGGCTTGATCCATGATGGATGGCTTAGATTAATTGAGATTAATAATATGGTATTTAATTGGGTCCATATGATGGCATGATTTGATTCATGGAAACCCAATTAAACCGAGGGCTGAGATCGTGCCATGTGGAGGATGGATCCATGCCCATGTGATGGACATGGCTTATCTCCACGTCATGGAGGAGTGAACCCCATGATTTGGGGCATTCTCATGAAGCCAATTCAAGGTTGCGACGTTGGTTTCATGGGATAACCAATTTTCTAATTTTTAGGGATGTGGTTGGTGGTTGTAATCTAACATTATCATGATAGCAAATCTTAAATTTGTTAAGATAATTTGTTAACAATATCCTAAATTTGTTAGGATAATTTGTTATCACTAGATATGGTTGAATGGTTAGGTGGTTGAAATAAATTCCTCTTTTTATGGACCATACAACCTCTTTTATGTATAAAAAGGGAAGAGATGCCCCTTCAAGAGATACACCGAACTCCTCTCTTCTCTCTCTTGGATGCCTAACACCTCCTTTCTCTCTCTAAAATGTCTTTTCTCTCTTTAGGACATCCCTTTCTCTCTCTGATTAATCAAGATTTGATCTTTATCAAGATATTCCTTTTGATTTGGAAAATCAATAGAAAAAGAAAAGAGACGCTAGCACCCCTTGCAAGAAGGTTATCATCTAATCCTGAGAGGACATCATCCAAAGATCTTCGCGTGGATCACCATTTGAGGCCGGACGCGTGGACGGCTAATGGTAAATTGTTTATCGGCTTCATCGGGCATCATCCCCAATAAAGAACA
This sequence comes from Calamus simplicifolius, assembly GCA_900491605.1. NCBI lineage: Eukaryota > Viridiplantae > Streptophyta > Magnoliopsida > Arecales > Arecaceae > Calamus > Calamus simplicifolius. The sequence continues at coordinate 486,015 of UESW01001607.1, read as the reverse complement.
CATGTATGATCTATTATTATAATCATGTGTTATTTCTTGTTAACTGAATCTATTCCCTGAGGATCTTGGCTTTGGGAATTAAATTCGTATTTAATTTTTATTTTCGCTGCATGTTATATGAATTTGATTCATATATAACATACAAAATTCCCAACATGACCCAGGAAGATTTTGTCAAATAATCACAAATCTTGTGGGGAATTCAGTCAAAGTAAGTATGCCATGCATGTATAGCTCTATGCTCCCCCCCCCCCCCCCCCAAGGTATGATCTATTATTATAATCATGTGTTATTTCTGTTAACTGAATCTATTCCCTGAGGATCTGGCTTTGGGAATTAAATTCGTATTTAATTTTTATTTTCCGCTGCATGTTATATGAATTTGATTCATATATAACATACGAAATTCCCAACATGACCCAGGAAGATTTTGTCAAATAATCACAAATCTTGTGGGGAATTCAGTCAAAGTAAGTATGCCATGCATGTATAGCTCTATGCCCCCCCCCCCCCCCCCCCCTCTTTTATCATTTCATATCAAGGACATGGACATGGAAACTGTGATATTTACTCCTCATTACGGCCATTAACGGGTTTAGGCTTCTACCATCTAGCTATGCAATTATTTATTTTCAATGTCACAGTTTACTGAACGGGGCCACATTTTTGTCCTAGTTCATCTGGCTGAATATTCAATATGATCATGGATGCAAAAGTTGAAACAGACTTGAATGGACATTTAGGTGAAGCCAAAATTATTGGAAAATACTCATGTAGACCAATAATGTAAATATGTATATTTAATTATCATAATGTTAGTCCAATAGGTGATCTAATAAAGTTATTTAGACATTAAGAATTAATTTTTGATATGGAACCCATTTTATGATGGGCTGAATAGAAACATGATTACATAAAGTCAAATGGTTATGCTCCCTAGTTTGAACACGATTTATAGGAAACGTCTATTTGGAAAGGTCATGGGTATCTTTTCAGTAAAGAGATGCTTATTCGAAAATCGGAAAGGTCTCATCTCTTTAGAAAGGTCCATACGAAAGGATAAGTTTTCCTATTTAAGCATTTCTGATAACTCCCATCTTTATCAGAAAAAAAAATATTCTACGATTGTGTTGACAACCGGAAGCACCGTCTCCAACCAAAATCAGCCGAGCATTCCATTATAGTATTCTTCATTTTTAATAATGGCAGAACAAGGTACGAATTCAGCACTTTCTCAATTATATATTGTGTTTCGATATTATTGACATAAGGATTCTGGGGCATTGGATTCGTATTCGGTTTTCTCGAATTCTATCAAGTGGTATCAGAGCCACCTTATATTGTAATATCAAAATCATTCTTATTTTCTTGTTCATGCCTATCTAAATGAATGAATATATCGTCGAATTCATCCTGTTGTTTTATCTTGTTATACTTCGAATGATTCGGTGAAGGTGTCATTAAGTCAATAATTGGATAAGATAGACATCATTGATTCATACTATTTGAATCTGTTATGGATAAATGAGGAATTGGATAAGATAAACATCATTGATTCATACTATTTGAATCTATTATGGATAAATGAGGAATGATACTGCCATTAGTCTTCTTATCAAAAAAAAATCTGGCTCGGCCAACGTACCGTTTCAAATTCCTCGCTCTATTAATTCTCAGGCCTTAAAATCTTGTTACCGAGAGTTGGAGGAAAACTTTCTAAATGCATTTAATAAAGGCAATGAGAACGGATTTACTTGGAATAAATCCCACGGTCCTCTATTTTCTCTGAGCAAAGCTTTCTAAATGCATTTAGGGGATCTTTCAAAGCAGGGGAATCTTTCAAATGGTGTACAGGTGCACCATGGCATATAGCTCTGCCCCTGCAAGCCAGAGCAACCATGTTACCACGTTGCAAGCAAGTAATCATCGGTATCCGCTCCAAATGCCTGCCGGAATCATGTAATAGCAATCCAATTAACTTTTTGCATCAGATTACAGCATCAAGGATAAAGTTCCAATAAGGATTGCGAAACCCTACCTAGTATTGTTTGAATCACAGTAGCTTTGAAAGCCACATGGTGCTCTCTGATTAGTTGGTAAAGTTTCTTTTTTTTTTTTTTTGACTTTGGTCAAAAGACGCAGGCCAGTGGTGACTTGTGAGTGTTAATTTACATGAGAGGAGATTCGTACGAGGCAGGATGGCCTTCAAGACATTACGATGGGTGAAGGCGAGAATGTTTCGTTCCGTGATTCACATGTATTCACAGATGCTGGATATCATATTCATAAAATTTGTGATGCCTCCCTTCCTGACTTTATGTTGGTAGGATATATATGCATTTTCATACCATTAAAAAAATTATTAAGTTTAATTAAAGTATATCAATGTTTTAGAATAGATTGACTGAAGCATTATCTCGCCAAAGTGAGCTCTCATGTGTAGGTTAATTTATTTGAAAAAAATTGAGCAGTAGTATGTATGTAATTTATGCATTTTCTTAACCGATCCCAAACGAAGGTAGGAATTTGGCCAAATTATGCGCTATGGTAATGATTATGTAATAGTTATAGGGATTATCCATGTGGGCAATAGGTTGGTCCCAAAGGAAGACTATTGCTTGACCGGACTTACTATTAGTATTCGATTACTACACCAAGTTATCGCTTACAAGTTAATATTGGTGTCCAAAGACTAGATATTAATGTTGTGTAGATTTCTTGTGATGGGATTTAAATTAAATTCAATGTTTTATTTTGGTATGATGTGAGTATAATTTTTTTTTGTGTTTTTCTTTGTTCAGCTACTCTGCTTCTAATATATCTGCTAGCATTAATTCGATTCCTATGCTTAATGGAACCAACTTAAGGATTGGAAAGAAAATGTCATGATTGTTCTTGGATGTATGGACTTGGACCTTGCATTAAGAACTGAACGCCCTGCTTCTCTTACGGAAACTAGTACTGCTGAAATCAAGCGGGAATATGAGAAATGGGAGCGTTCAAATCGCATGAGTCTAATGATTATCAAAAGAGGCATTCCAGAAGCTTTTCGAGGCACTATGGCCGATATTGATAAGCTAAAGGTTTCCTTGATGAGATCGAAAAATGTTTTGCTAAAAAATAAGGCGGAAACGAGCACGCTTTTGGCAAGCTTAGTTTCCATGAGGTATACAAGCAAAGGAAACATTCAGAGTACATTATGGAATTGTCTCACATTGCTTCTAAGCTTAAGGCACTAAAGTTAGAGCTTTCAGAGGACTTGCTCGTTCATTTGGTGCTAATTTCTCTTCCAGCACAATTCAGTCAATTCAAGGTCAGTTACAACTGCCAAAAGGAGAAATGGTCTCTCAATGAGCTCATTTCATTTTGTATGCAAGAGGAGAGATTGAAGCATGAAAAACCGAGAGTGCTCATTTGACCACTTTCTCTAAGAGCAAGAAAAGAAAGAAAGATAAAAAGGCTGCTGAAGGTCCTTCACAAAAGAAGCAAAAGAAATCTGAGGATGGTTGTTTTTCTGTAAGAAATCTGAACACATAAAGAAGGATTGTACCAAATACAACGCATGGCGTATAAAGAAAGGTACTTTTCTTACTATGGTTTGTTTTGAAATTAATTTAATTTCTGTACCTAGAAATACTTGGTGGTTAGATTTGGTGCTACTATTCATATAAGTGTTTCCGTGCAGGGTTGCCTGAACTACCGAAAGCCAATTGATGCTGAAAGATTCATCTGTATGGGCAATGGAGAATCGGTAGAGGTGGAGGCTATAGGGTCCTTTAGGTTATTACTTAAGACAGAACATTATTTAGAATTGAGAAACACATTTGTTGTACGTCATTTAGATGAAATTTAATTTCTATTTCTACATTGGACAAATATGGATACTTTTGTTCTTTTGAAAATAATAAAGTTAGTGTTTCTTTAAATTCTACTGTTATTGGTACTGGTTCCTTGTCTTACTACGATAACTTTATATACTTGACACTATTACTCCATTTAATGAAACTTTGTATGTTTCTTTTAGAGGTACAAAATGTAAATTATCTAATGAAAATTTTGCTTCCTTATGGCATAAGCGATTAGGTCGCATCTCTAAAATGAGAATAGAAAGGCTTGTGTCAGAAGGAATTTTGGATTCTATTGATTTCACAGACTTTCATATTTGTGTAAATTGCATTAAAGGGAAACAAACCAATAAAAGGAGATTACTAGCCTATAGAACTTTGGATGTCTTAGATCTCATCACACAGACATATGCGAATCATTCCCTACAGCTGCTTGGAATGGTCAAACATATTTCATATCGTTTATAGACGATTACTCAAGATTTGGCTATTTGTATCTCATTAAAGATAAGTCCAGTGCATTGGATATGTTCAAAACTTTAAAGCTGAAGTTGAAAATTAACTTAACAAGAAAATTAAAGCCGTTAGACTTGACCATGGTGGAGAATTCTATGGCAGATATGATGGATTAGGTGAACAACGTCCAAGACATTTTCCAAATACCTAAAGAAAGCGGTATAGTCCCTTAATACACCATGCCAGGCTCTCCAACATGAATGTGTTGCTGAGAGACAAAACCAGACTCTTAAAGATATGGTAAGGAGTATGATAAGTCATTCAACCTTACCAGAGTCACTTTGGGGAGAGGCACTTAAGACTGCAGCCTATATTCTCAACAGAGTACCAACTAAAGCAGCCACTAAGACCCCTTATGAGCTTTGGACGGGTAAGAAACCAAGTTTAAAGCATTTGCATATTTGGGGATGTCTAGCTGAGGCAAGGCCTTATAGGCCAAGTGAAAAGAAAATGGATTTCAGAACGTAAGCTGTTACTTTATAGGTTACTCTGAATGATCTATGGCTTTTAAGTTTTATGATCCACTACCAAAGCAATTTTTGAATCGGAATAGCAAGGTTCTTTGAGGATATAGAGTTTGAGGGGAGAAATCAGGTTAGAGACATTATCTTTGAAGAAGAATCGATTTCGATTCCTACCATTACTTATAACAATGATCAGGATCAGGTTATAATTCCTGTCATTGATCAAAGAGTAATTCTGGAACTTCAAGATGATGCAAAAACTCTTCCCGATCAGATTGAAGAAATTGTTCCTAATGAACAATCTCAAGAACAAACTCAATAGCCTCAAGAACAAGTGCTATTAAGGAGATTCACGAGAGAAAAGAGAAAGGCAATTTCGGATGATTTTATAGTTTTTTTCAAGAACATGAGGATATTTTTGACTTGACAGAAGATGATCCTATCAACTTCTGACAAGCTATGGAAAGTTCTAACTCTCAAGAATGGATCAATGCTATGAAAGATGAGATGAAGTCCATGAAAGACAATGACGTTTGGGATCTCGTTCATTGCCTGACGGAAAGAAACCCATTGGTTGCAAATGGATATTTAAAACCAAGAGGGATTCGAATGGCAATGTAGAGATGTATAAAACTCGTCTTGTTGCAAAGGGCTTTACTCAAAGGGAAGGTATTAACTTCAAAGAGACTTTCTCTCCAGTTTCAACGAAAGACTTTTTAGGGTCATCATTGCATTAGTGGCATATTTTAACCTTGAGTTGCATCAGATGGATGTAAAGACAATGTTTCTCAATGGTGACATTGATGAAACAATTTATATGAAGCAACCAGAGAACTTTGTGTCTGGTGATCCAAAGAAAATGGTTTGCAAACTTAAGAAGTCCATCTATAAGCTCAAGCAAGCATCCCGATAATGGTATTACAAATTTCACCAAGTAGTACTCTCATTTGGTTTTGAGATGAATGTGGTTGATGATTGTATATACCATAAGTTCAGTGGAAGTAAATGTTAGGAAATTATTGAGAAATTATTTACCCAATTATTGATTTTGATGATTAACAAAAGCCATGAGTACATTCATTGTGTTTCTGATAAATTTGATAAGTGATTTAGGAATTAAGAACGATTAATTATTCAAAAGGTATATGAAATTAGTTTTGAATTGAATTTTAATGGATTATTAAAAAGTTCAGAAGTTAGAGCCGACACCCAGACCTACTCGAGCCGACTCCAGAGCGTATCGAAATAGTTCAAGATTTTTGGCACGGTTTGGAGCCGACACCCTAACAATCGGAAGCCGACTCCAACCTGAGATACAGAGAACTATTTTTTGCTTCAAAAGCTGGAGCCGACACATAAATTTTTGGAGCCAACTCTAACCTGAGTTATAGAGACTATGTTTTTCGAAGCAATTCTTGGAGCCGACACCTTAGGATCGGGAGCCAACTCCAGACAGCGGTGAGTCGACACTTTGTAAAGTGGGAGCCGACTCCATGTCAAATTATTTTTTGCAATTTTGGTAACCCGATTTGGAGCTGACGCATGAAAAGTTGGAGCCGATTCCAACCTGTCAGAGGATGATTTTCAAAAGTGACAGATCAGCTTCAACGACTATATTTTCTCACCTACTCTTCAATGGATCTATTTTCTTGCATGGAGAACTCATCCAATTACGATTTCAACGGCTATTTTCTCACCTAATCTCAGATTGAAAATCTATATAAAGGGGACATTCGACTGTTTGAAAAGAAGAAGTGAAAATGGGAAAAATATCAAGAAAATATCCAGTGAAAAAGGAAGAAATTTCAAAGAGAAATCTCTGAGTCCATGCCTATCATCTGAAGAGAGTTTCTAGAGAAATCCAAAGCCCTTAAAGATCAAAATCGAAGGATTTTCAAAGGAGAAAGTAGAAGAGCAAAAACCCTATTTCCTCAACATTCTCTTCAACGAATTTCTGTCAAGAATCAGAGCTGAAGCTTGGTTCATTCATTTAAAAGAGAAGAGGAAAAGAAGAAAGAAGAAAAGCTCACATCCAGATTACTTCAATCAGGCTTTTCTAATCCTTGTCTATTTATATTATTTATTTGCTCAATTAAGGAGCTTTTGAATTGTAAACTTTAATTTGACTTATGGTTTACTAATTCAATCAAGGTGATTGAATTAGTTGAGGTAGTTTACCTCGGGACAAGCTAAGTTTAGCTTGGGTTAAGGTTTTGTGCTAGTGAACCTGTGAAAACCGGCTGGGTTCGTTGTGACCCCATGTAAAACAATAAATTCGAGTTGTGATCTTGTAAAATAATTCAACTGTAATCAGAGGATTATAGTGTGGACCCAAGAGTTGCTTGGGAGTGGACGTAGGTGTGGCTAACACCGAACCACTATAAATATTTATGTGTTTGTCGTGCATTTGTCTCTCTCTCTCTCTTTATCATATTGTGCTTAGCTTTTATTAATTCACTTTAATTGGGCACTTTCATATCAAGCAAATTATTTTTAAAGTGTTAAATTATTTAAAGAACCCAATTCACCCCCCCCCCCCCCCCTCCCTCTTGTGTTGCCATCTAGGCCAACAATTGGTATCAGAGCTTATGCTCATTTAAACTTTATCTAACAATCAAGAGCTAAAGATCCAAATGACAGCTCAAGCTGGATCATCCTTTTCTGAAGGTCAATCCACCAATAGGCCACCTTTGTCTAGTGGCACTAACTATTCATATTGGAAAATAAGAATGAGGATTTTCATTCAAGCTTTAGATTATGAATTGTGGAGTGTCATTATTAATGGACCTAGCACACCCACACACATGGTGGATGGTTCTATTGTTCCTAAGTCCGAAAGGGATTGGAATGAGAACAATAGGAAAATGGCTCAGCTTAATGCCAAAGCCATGAATGTATTATATTGTTCTTTGGATACAAATGAATTCAACAGAATTTTTACTTGCATTTCAGCCAATAAATATGGGATAGATTAGAAGTTACCCATGAGAGTACCAATCAAGTAAAAGAATCTAAAATTAACATTCTAGTGCGTAAATATGAATTGTTTAGCATGGAACAAAATGAGTCAATCACATGCATGTACACTAGATTCATTGATATTGTAAATGGTTTAAAGAGTCTTGGTAAAACTTATTACTAATTCTGAATTGGTGCGCAAAATTCTTAGATCTCTTCCAATATCATGGAAAGCCAAGGTAACCGCAATCCAAGAAGCCAAAGACTTAAACGTTCTACATTTGGAGGAGCTACTTGGATCCCTAATGCCCATGAGATGACAATGAAGCAACATCAAGAGGAAGATGTCAAGAAGAAGAGAATAATAGCTCTCAAGGCTGCAAAAAATAAGAAGAGCAGCAGTGAAGATGATGAAATAGCTCTCCTTGCAAAGAAATTTAGAAAGTTTATGCAAAGAATGAGACCCTTCCACAAAAGGAAATCTAGAATCAAAATGGAAGGAAAAAAAGAAAAAGAAAGGGATAAAGATAAAGAAAAAGAACCCTTGACATGTTATGAATGTAAGAAGCCCGGGCATTTTCGATCTGAATGTCCTCAACTAAAGAAGGGTTACAAGAAGAAGAAGAAGGCCTATGTTGCAACATGGAGTGATAGTGAAGAATCTTCATCCGAAAAAAAAAATCAAAAGAAGTTGCAAACATATGCTTCATGGCAAACGACGAAAATGAGGTAAATTTCGAAACCCATGTTGATTTTACATTTGATGAATTATATGATGCATTTAATGAATTAGTTAGTGATTTCAAAAATTTGAGAATGAAAACAAATCTTTGAAAACTAAAAATTTAAATCTTCTCAAAGAAAAAAATAAACTAATTCTTAAAGTTAAAAATTTAAAATCTGAAAAGGAAGATTCTCTAAAAGAAAAAGAATTAATTTCTAATGAAAATATTAATTTGAAGAAAGAAATTGATAAATATAAGATCATTGTTGATAAATTTACATATAGCTCAGAAAAATTAAATTTGATTTTAAGTAATCAAAGAGCTGTATTTGATAAAGCTGGACTAGGATATAGACCTTACATGAAACAAAAATATGTGAACAGTTTCTTTATTAAGAAACCTATCAAAAATGATGTTTCATGTTATCATTGCAACAAAAAGGACATAAATATTATGAATAAAATTTTATAAAAAAACTAATAAGAACTTAATGCTTAAAGGAAAGAAAATATGGGTTCCAAAAGGAATAATATTTATTGCTACTAACCATGAAGGACCCAAGAAAGCTTGGGTACCTAAATAAAAGATTTGATTATCTTGCAGGAGTGTCTTGCAGCCAAAGGATCAAAAAGAAAGTAGTATCTTGATAGTGGCTGCTCAAGACATATGACGGGTGACAAGGAGCAATTCATCACCCTTGAAGATAAAAGAGGAGGAGTTGTTACTTTTGGAGACAATGGCAAAGGTCAAATTATGGGCTTTGGTAAAATTCAAATAACTCCATCACCTTTATTGAAAATATTTTATATGTTGATGGTTTAAAGCATAATTTAATTAGCATTAGCCAACTGTATGATAAAGATTTCAAAGTTTCATTTGAAGCTTCTATCTGCACTGTTTCAAATCCCATTGACAATAGCATTATATTTGTTGGAAATAGAAATGGCAATGTATACTTAATTGATTTGGACAACTTGTCTACTAGTAACCATTGCCTAATTGCTGATAATGCTCAGGTAAATGAGATTGGATGGCTATGTCATTGTAGATTAGGTCATGCAAGCACACACTTAATTTCAAAATTAATTAGAATGGATTTAGATAAAGGACTTCCAAAGTTAGATTTTGAAAACAATAGAATTCGTGATGCATGTCAAAATGGAAAACAAACTAGAAATTCTTTCAAATCTAAAAATATTGTTTTAACTACTAGGCCACTTGAACTACTTCATATGAACATTTTTGGACCTACTAGAACCACTAGTCTAAGAGGAAAGAAATATGGTCTTGTGATAGTAGATGATTATTCTAGATTCATTTGGGTATCGGTTTTGGCTCACAAAGATGAGACTTTCTCAATATTTCTGAAATTCTTCAAGAAAGTCACAAATGAGAAAAATACTACCATAGTATCTCTTAGAAGTGATCATGGAATAGAATTTGAAAATCATTTATTTAAAAATTTTTGTATTGAAAATGACATTCATCATAATTTCTTTGCACCTAGAACACCACAATAAAATGGAGTCTTAGAAAGGAAAATTAGGACTCTAGAAAATATGGCCCGTACTATGCTATGTGAAAGCCAACTCCCAAAGTACTTCTGGGACATAGCATATTACATCTTAAATAGAGCTTTAATTAGACCAATCCTTAAGCAAACTCCTTATGAATCATGGCATAATAGGAAACCTAACATTAGTTATTTTCATGCATTTGGTTATTGATATTTTATTCATAATAATGGTAAGGACAATCTTGGGGAGTTTGATGCAAAATCTGATGAAGGCATATTCTTAGGATATTCCACATCTAGTAAAGCCTATAGAGTATTTAACAAGAAGTATTTAATTGTAGAATAGTCAATTCATGTAGTATTTGATGAGTCTTTAGCATCAAGTTCTGAAAAGATTGATGATGAGGAAGATACAAATTTGCTTGAAAAATATATTAAAAAATTAAATATAGATGTATCTTCAAACCATGAACCAGAAGCTAAAGATGATGACTCATCTAAGGATGATGTTATTGATACTAGTCATAATGATGTAAACCTACCTAGAGATTGAAGATATACTTAAGGTCATCCTAAGGAATTGATTATAGGTGATCTATGGTGTAAGAACTAGATCATCAATGAGGAACATCAATAATCATTTTGCATTTGTATCTCAAATAGAACCTAAAACTATCGAAGAAGTTGAAAAAGATAGTAATTGGATGTTAGCTATGCAAGAGGAATTAAATCAATTTACTAGGAATAATGTATGGTCCTTAGTTGATAGACCCAAAGGTCATTTTATTATAGGATCTAAATGGGTATTTAGAAATAAATTAGATGAAAATGGCATAGTAATTAGAAATAAGCTAGATTAGTTACAAAAGGATATAATCAGGAGGAAGGAATTGATTTTGATGAAACTTTTGCATCTGTTGCTAGATTAGAAGCAATTAGACTATTACTTGCATTTGCATATTATATGAACATTAATTAATTTTAAATGGATGTTAAAAGTGCATTTTTAAATAGTTTTATAAATGAAAAGTTTTTGTAAAACAACCACCAGGTTTGAAGATCATGAATTTTTAAATCATGTTTTTAAATTACACAAAGCACTTTATGGTTTAAAACAAGCACCTAGAGCTTGGTATGATAGATTAAGCAAATTTTTAATTGAAAATAATTTTTCTAGAGGAAATGTTGATAAAACCCTATTTTTGAAAAGAAAAGATAAAGACTTATTGGTAGTACAAATATATGTAGATGATATTGTATTCGGTGCTACTAACAATCTTTTGTGTCAAGAATTTGCAAGTTAATGCAGGGTAAATTCGAGATGAGCATGATGGGAGAACTCAACTTCTTACTTGGACTACAAATCAAGCAAGAAAGAGAGAAATTTTCATCAACCAAACAAAGTACATAAAAGAAATTCTCAAGAAGTTTGGTATGGAATCAGTTAAATCCCTTGGAACACCTATGAGTCCTTCATGCAAATTGGATAAAGATGAAGATGGTAAGCCAATTGATCAAAAATATTATAGAGGTATGATAGGTTCTCGACTTTACTTAACAGCAAGTAGACCTGATATTATATTTGCAGTATATTTATGTGCACGATATCAATCTGAACTTAAAGAATCTCACTTAATTGCAGTAAAAAGAATACTTAGATATCTAAATGAAACTAAAAATATAGGATTATGGTATTCTAGAGACTCAACATTAAATTTGATTGCATATTCTGATTCTGATTATGCTGGTTGTAAATTGGATAGAAAGAGTACAAGTGGTGCATGCCAATTTTTAGGTAGTAACTTAATATTTTGGTTTAGCAAAAGCAAAATTCGATTGCATTATCAACTGCTGAAGCTGAATATGTTGCAGCTGGAAGTTGCTGTGCTCAAATCCTTTGGATTAAGCGATAACTTGAAGATTATGGTATAACACTTGATAAACATCAATTAGATGTGATAACACTAGTGCAATAAACTTAACTAAAAATCCTATACAACACTCAAGAACTAAACACATTAAAATTAGATATATTTTATTAGAGAACATGTAACTAATAGTGACATTTGTCTTGATTATGTTAGTACTAATGAATAATTAGCTATTTTTACAAAACCCCTAAGTGAAGAGAGATTTTGTTATCTTAGAGGAGAATTAGGAGTATGTGATCCATTGGAATGAATTTTAAATCTCCTAAGAATGATTACCTAGAATTCAATCATTTTTTTATTTTCTTGTGATTTTAAGGAAAACTCTATCTAGATATTTGAACCCCTTGATTCATCACATTCCAAAGTTGATTTATCCAAAATTTGAAGACTTTCCGGACATGTTTTAGATTCATTGAAACTTTATTTTTTTTACTGAAACTGTCTTGGAGCCGACACCATGGTTATTGGAGTCGACTCCAGTTTTGTCTGAGATTTTGGAGCCAACACCTACCTTTCCAGAGTCGACTCCACTTCGAGCGCTGACTATGTTAGCGACTTGGAGCTGACACTTCATTTTGCGGGAGCCGATTCTAAGTGGTCCCAGGTTGACTTTATTAGGGCAGAGTCGACACCTTTCCTATTTCATTCGACTCCAAACTATTCCAAACTATTCCCCACTCTTCCAAAACTCTAAATCTCTCAAATCCTTCATCCACTAGCATCCTATGGCACCCAAACGTAGAGGATCCGTGTTCGGTGGACCAGTGGTGACGGGAAAACGGACCGTGAGGCATCCGGCGCGGCAACCCTCTCCAAGTTCGTCCTCCACTTCGTCCGCTTCCACTCCGAGCACAATCCAAAGTCCATCTTTACCTTAGGTTGACACCCTAGCTGGCTGAGTCATCACAATGGGTAGGAAAGTAGATTTCCACTTCTTTGAAGCTGAGGGTTTCTCTAATTGGACGACAGCTCAAGGAGTTAGGATGGGAGAAGATTTGTTCACTTGATGTTCCAACTTATTTGGCCCTAGTTAAAGAATTTTATCATAATCTATCTAGAGGATGGAGGAATCGTGAGTTATGTTAGAGGAAAGAGGATACACTTGACTTAGGAAATACTTGGAAATCTTTTGGAGATTCCTGTCATTGGATTAACTGCCACTTCTCATAGTGAGAGAGCAGTGGCTCTGTCAAGAATGCTTGGAAAGGAGGTTACTCATTTTGAGGAAATCAGGGCAAATCAATTGCCTTTGGAGCTTAGGTTATTACACAATATTTGTAGTAGAATTCTTTTCCCAGAGACTGGTCGATTTGAGTATGTCTCGGAGCGAGACATTGTGATTATGGATAGTGTATTGACTGGACAGCTTATAAATCTTGCTAGGATGATGATATGATACATGGCAGAGGCTGGTAATAAGAAAATATCAACTTTACCTTATGGCATGATATTAACTATGGCCTTTCAAAATCAAGGTGTAGTTATTTCTGATAGTGAGCATATGAAGAACCTTAGACATACAGACTATTATAGCATTGTAACTGTGCACCGTATGGGGTTTGTGAAGGTGAATGGACAATGGAGAGGAAGGGACACTCAGATGATAGGGCAGCTAAAGCTACTATGCTTGGTCCTTCAGAGGCTGGACCTTCTATGAGATATCCTTTACCACCACCAGCACCTCCTGCAGTACCTTCATCACCTGCACTGGCACCTATTCCTATTTCTACTTCTACTGGATTTTCTGCAATTCAAATGGAGCAGCTAAAGGAGCTTTTTGGTAGTCATGAAGAAAAAATGAAAATTGAATTGGACAATAGACTTTTAAGTATAAGAGAGCTCTATTACTCTTTGGAAGATAAAGTGAACAAGATTGAGTCATCCTTCAGTACTTCTTCGGAGGCCTTAAAGACTGATTTAATGCAAATTTTTGATAAAATCAAGAATATTGGAGGAGACTCAGAAACTTATTCCAAATATAATGCAGAGCTACAGGAGAAAGTTACTAGTGCTGCTTCTTTAGTTGAGAAGTTGTTAAATGATTTTATGAAGATACAAGAAAGTGGCATGGGAAAGATCCTAGAAGAACTTAAGAGACTTCTTAGATTTTGATGTTCTTAAATTTTGATGTTTAGTTTGCTTTTTGATGTAATAGAATGTTTATATGAATGAAGTAATGAAATATTGAAGTAAACATTTTGATATTTTGTTGAATGATGTAATGAACATTTTGATGTAATGTTTCAATATTTAATGAATATTGAATGTTTTGAAGTTTGATTTAAGCTTATGTTTGATGTTGAAGCACTTAATCTCTATAGTTGTTGTTAATTTAAGCCTTAATGAACCATCTTCTAAACCTTTTTATTGATTACAAAAAAGGGGGAAAGAAGAGGTATTTGTATATGCATAAAAGTGATGAAAGAATGATATATGTATATGCATGTTAAGCAATTAAAAGAATGAAGGAGAATAGTACTTCAAATATGCATGTTGAAAGGAATTAATAGTATGCATGTTGAAAGGAATTAATGTCAAAAGGAATAGAATTTCAATAGACTTAACATATGCACCAACATAGGGGAAGCTACCTCATTAAGGGGGAGCTTAACCTTAATTTAGAATGTTTTGACAATTATGCATTAATTGATTATGCATATACTCAATATTTTTGTTATCATAAAAAGGGAAGATTGTTGGGAAATTATTGAGAAATTATTTACCCAATTATTTATTTTGATGATTAACAAAAGCCATGAGTACATTCATTGTGTTTCTGATAAATTTGATAAGTGTTTTAGGAATTAAGGATGATTAATTATTCAAAAGGTATATGAAAATCAGTTTTGAATTGAATTTTAATGGATTATTAAAAGTTTAGAAGTTAGAGCCGATACCCAGACCTACTAGAGTCGATTCCAGAGCGTATCGGAATAGTTCAGGATTTTTGGCACGGTTTGGAGCCGACACCCTAACAGTCAGGAGCCGACTCCAACCTGAGATACATAGAACTATTTTTTGCTTCAGAAGCCGGAGCCGACACATGAATTTTTGGAGCCAACTCTAACCTGAGTTACAGAGACTATATTTTTTGGAGCAATTCTTGGAGCCGACACCTCAGGATCGGGAGCCGACTCCAGACAGCGGTGAGTCGACACTTTGTAAAGTGGGAGCCGACTCCACGTCGAATTATTTGTTGCTATTTTTGGCAACCCGATTTGGAGCCGACACATGAAAAGTTGGAGACAACTCCAACCTGTTAGAGGATGATTTTCAAAAGATATAGATCAGCTTCAACGACTATATTTTCTCACCTACTCTTCAACAGATCTTTTTTCTTGCATGGAGAACTCATCAAAGTACGATTTCAACAACTATTTTCTCACCTAATCTTGGATTGAAAATCTATATAAAGGGGACATCTGACCATTCAAAAATAAGAAGTGAAAAATGGAAAAAATATCAAGAAAATATCTAGTGAAAAAGAGAGAAATTTCAAAGAGAAATCTCTGAGTCCACGCCTATTATCTGAAGAGAGTTTCTAGAGAAATCTAAAGTCCTCAAAGATCAAAATTGGAGGATTTTCAAAGGAGAAAGTAGAAGAGCAAAAGCCCTATTTCCTTAATATTCTCTTTAATGAATTTCTATCAAGAATCAGAGCTGAAGCTTGGTTCATCCATTCAAAAGAGAAGAGAAAAAGAAGAAAAGCTCACATCCAGATTGCTTCAATCAGGCTTTTCTAATCCTTGTCTATTTATATTGTTTATTTTCTCAATTAAGGAGCTTTTGAATTGTAAACTTTAATTTGACTTGTGGGTTACTAATTCAATCAGGGGGATTGAATTAGTTGAGGTAGTTTACCTCGGAACAAGCTAAGTTTAGCTTGGGTTAAGGTTTTGTATTGGTGAACCTGTGAAAACCGGCTAGGTTCGTTGTGACCCATGTAAAACAACAAGTTCGAGTTGTGATCTTGTAAAACAACTCAACTGTAATCAGGGGATTATAGTATGGACCCAAGAGTTGCTTAGGAGTAGACGTAAGTGTGGCTAACACCGAACCACTATAAATCTTTGTGTGTTTGTCGTGCATTTGTCTCTCTCTGTCTTTATCATATTGTGCTTAGCTTTTATTAATTCACTTTAATTGGGCACTTTCACATCAAGCAAATTATTTTCAAAGTGTTAAATTTTTTAAAGAACCCAATTCACCCCCCTCTTGGGTTGTCATCTAGGCCAACAGTAAATTTATTTTCTTAGTACTGTATGTCGATGATATTTTACTTGCGAGTAACGATATAGGCTTATTACATAAAACCAAGAGATTTTGTCAAACAAGTTTGAGATTAAAGATCTTGGTGAAGCATCTTTTGTGTTAGGTATACAGATACATCGAGATCGTTCTAGAGGTATCCTTGGGTTATCACAAAAGAACTATATTGATAAAATTCTCAAAAGATTTGGCATGCAAAATAATAAAACTTTGGAAACCCCGATAGCTAAAGGAGAAAAGTTTAGTCTCAATCAATGCCCTAAGAATGACCTTGAAGTTCAAGAAATGAAGAAATATCCCTATGCGTCAGAATTAGGAAGTTTGATGTATGCTCAAGTTTGCACTCGTCCCGATTTGGCTTTTATTATTGGGATGTTAGGTAGATATATGAGTAACCCTGGAATGGATCATTGGAAAGCAACCAAGAGGGTTATGCACTACTTACAGAAAATAAAGAACTATATGCTCACATATAGGAGGTCAGATAGTTTAAAGATCATCGGGTACTTCGACTCAGATTTTGCTGGATGCCAAGACAGCAAACGATCCACTTCAGGCTATATATATATATGTTGGCTGGAGGGGCTATTTCCTGGAGAAGTGCTAAGCAGACACTCATAGCCTCTTCAACCATGGCAGTAGAGTTTATAGCTTGTTATGAGGCATCCAACCATGGGATATGGTTGCAAAACTTTGTCACAGGGCTGCATATAGTTAAAAGTATTGAAAGACCACTCATGATATATTGTGATAATAACTCAGCAGTAATGTATTCCAACAATAATAAAAGTTCATCTAAGTCAAAGCACATGACATTAAATTTCTTATTGTAAAAGAAAAAGTTTAGAGTAAACAAATATGTATAGAACATATGGGTACAGATTTTATGTTGGCCAACCCACTAACTAAAGGACTTACACCCAATGTCTTTCATAAGCATATTAATCAAATGGGTGTTGTATTATTGATGATGTTTTAGTTTAGTGGGAGTATGTATTTTGTATGACAGTTTCTACAGAAATAAAGATTTCAGTGTTTTATTTACTTTGATTCATATGGAATAAAGTTTGATCTCGCTAAAGAAAAGGATCAGTTGAAATAGGCATGTTCAGATCACATTACATGTAATTTTCATGCTACACAACCATATTTGATTTATGTCGTTTGGTTGTATTAGTGTATGTGACCATTGATGGTCCAGCTACTATCAATGTGAGCGAAGGCTGCTTTGATCCTACACTAGTGCAGTCAATGGACCAGATTGTTCGGAATCCTTAAGTTATGATAATAAAGGTTTTGAGTACTCATAAGATAGTGCATATTTATCTGGTTACATATGAGATCCAAGTGGATATTATTGAAAAATACTCATGTAGACCAACATATGTAAATGTGTATATTTAATTATCATAATGTTAGTCCAATAATAAGTGATCTAATAAAGTTAATTGCACATTAAGGATTATTTTTTTATATGAAACACAATGTGTAGATGCCCGTAATATGACTCTAATTTTATGATGGGCTAAATAGCGACATGATTACATAAAGTCAAATGGTTATGGTCCCTGGTTTGAACACAATTTATAGGAAACATCTCTTTGGAAAGGTTATGGGTATCTTTTCAGTAAAGAGATGCTTATTCGAAATCGGAAAGGTTCCGTCTCTTGGAAAGGTCCCTATGAAAGGATAAGTTTTCATATTTAATCATTTCTGATAACTCCCATCTTGATCAGAAAAGCTTCTGCAATTGTGTTAACAAACCAGAAGCACTGTCTCCAACCAAAATCAACCGACAACGCTATTGCATTAATTTGGTTACAGTATTCATCATTTTTTTTAATAATGGTAGAACAAGGTACGAATTCCACACTTTCTCGATTATGTATTGTGTTTCGATATTATTGATATAAGGATTCTAGATTCTCGAATTCTATCAAAATTACATCCACCGGTTCAGTATTTGACACTTTAAGTGGTTTAGAAAGCCGCTGATGGTAGAAACAATTGGGAAAGTTTCAAGCTGTTACTTTCTCATAAGCAGACCTGTCCTCGTCCATCAGAAAATAGGATGCCAAATAAGAATCATGCTGATAAAGTAACTCTTATGGTAACTGTTGAGGATACTGGAATAGGGATCCCATTTCATGCCCAGAATCGTGTTTTCACACCTTTTATGCAGGCTGACAGCTCGACCTCCAGGAATTACTGAGGAACTGGTATTGGCCTGAGCATCAGTAAGTGTCTGGTTGAACTGATGGGTGTGCAGCAAGAGTGGAGGTGTTGATACAAGAGAGTTCTTTCTGAGACTCTACGTACCAGTTTTAGAGGAATGAGAGCAATTTTAGTTGATAGAAGACCAGTTAGAGGTGCTGTAACAAGTTATCATC
>UESW01001607.1:401514-464895 GCA_900491605.1 Calamus simplicifolius | reverse complement strand
TTCGTCATAGTCAATACCATAACGTTGACGATACCCCTTGGCAACCAGACGTGCTTTATAGGTCTCTACCTTCCGTCTGCGCCTCTTTTCCTCTTGAAAACCCATTTACACCCTATGGTTTTATCCCTTCGGGTGGGTCAACTAATGTCCAACATTATTGTCCTTCATAGAATCAAGTTCGGATTTCATGGCATCAAGCCATTTATTAGAGTCAGTCCTTTGCATAGCATCCATTAGGTGATGGATCCTCGTTGTTCTCATCGAGTTCAACAGGATCATCGTTCTGGACCAATAAACTCAAGTATCTGTCCGGTTGATGTGGTACTCTACCAGATCGCCTTAATGGTGCATCTAAAATGGGTTTTGAGTTTGATCTAATCAACTCAGATTTAGGAGTTCACTGGTTTGTGTTGTTCCTTCTACTTGATGAACTTCCTCAAGTTCAACATTAGAGCTATTTGTTCCTTCACTAAGGAACTCCTTTTCAAGAAAAATGCTCTATTACTAATGAACAACTTTTGTTCTTCAGTATTGTAGAAGTAATATCCTTTTGTTTCTTTCGGATAGCCGATGAAAAAATATTTGTCAGATTTGGGTTCAAGTTTGTTTGATTTTGCACGTTTCACATAAGCCGGACACCCCCAGACTCTCAGATAGGTAATAACCGATTTATGTCCATACCACATCTCATGTGGAGTTTTAGAATAGACTTACTTGGAACCTTATTAAGAATATGACAAGCTGATTCTAATGCGTATCCCCAAAATGATATTGGCAAGCTTGCAAAACCCATCATGGACCGAACCATGTCTAACAGAGTTCGATCCTCTTTTCCGACACACCGTTATGTTACGGTGTTCTAGGAGGAGTCCATTGGGAGAGAATCTCATTCTCCTTTAAATATGTCATAAATTCATTGGAAAGGTATACGCTCCTCGATCTGATCGAAGGGTCTTAATACATTTTCCTATTTGTTTTTCTACTTCTTTATGATATAGTTTGAACATTTCAAACGATTCAGATTTATGTCGCATAGATAGACATAACCGAACCTAGAAAGGTCGTCTGTAAAAGTAATGAAGTAGTAGTATCCACCTTTGGCACAAGTGCTCATTGGTCCACATACATCAGTATGTACTAGACCCAATAGCTCTTTGGCTCTTTCACCTTTTCCAGTAAAAGATGACTTGGTCATTTTACCAAGAAGACATGATTCATAGGTAGTTAATGATTCACAATCATCAACTCGAAGGATGCCCTCCTGAGTTAACCTGTTTAATCTATTCTTGTTGATATGACCCAGCCGATGGTGCCAAAGATAAATATCTGTGACATCAGTTGTTCTAGGGCACTTACTTGATTGGTACACTACATTCACAGGCTGTGATAATATAAATGCCATTAGATAAATGCCCAGTCATTACAGTGACTCCATTCATAATGATATTCAAAGTAACATCCTTTATTGAAATTTCATAATTATTTTTAGCCAGAAGGCCTAAAGAAATTACGTTCAATAAGAACGTTGGGCAAAATGACAATCATTTAGTAATGACATTTTATTGAAAACTATTTCAAGAACTCCTAATGCCAGTACTGGAACTAATCTTCCATCGCCAACATTTAGGAATCTTTCATTATCCTCAAATCTTCTGGTGACCTGTAGTCCCTGCAATGAATTGCAAATGTTAAAAGGACTCCCGGTATCCAATACCCAGGTCTGATTATCATATATAGAAAAATTACAAGGTGTTTATATAAATACCTTGTTGAGCAAATCTTGCTCCTTTTTCTTCTTTGGCCTGTTTGGATCAAGTGGGAAATGTAAAGAGGACAGTTCCTCTTCCAGTGCCTTGCATCTTGCAGTGAAAGCATTCAGCTTGACTTTTATCAACTTTCTCTTCTGCATCTGACCCCTTATAGATGTCCTAGCATGTTGCACCCTTTTATTATTTTTTCTTCTTCCCTTTCCCAAAGGGTTACGCTCTACCTTAGATCCTTCAACCATATAACCAAACCCTAGAGAGTGGTTATCCTTCAAAGTTCTGTAACAACCCCAACAAACGTGGAGTTGACTGCAGGCTTTGTCATTCGAAAATGAGTAAGGAAAGGGTCGAAAGGATGGAGGCAAGGAATTCAGGATCGCATCTTTTCCCAACTGCTCATGTAAGGGAAGTCGAGCTTGCTTAGGAGTTCTATCTCTTGATTATGTACAATACATGATCAGTGACAGGAGATCCATCTCTCATTCGAGCATTGAAAATAGCACAACTAGTCTCTGTGCCTTTCAACATCGTCGGGTGTGCCGAAAGATTATTCAATGCTTGAATGATTTCTTCTGGCTGATCATTCTCGAACTGATGATCGAATTCATCGTTCATTGCTGCTAACATGATACAACGCAAGCTAGTTCTATCATTGAGCCACTTCTAATAAGTGTCTCTCTCAGAACTTTGGGTGTTTGCATCAGGTATCTTTTGGAGGATTATTCAGAATATATAGAATCCTCTCATGCTCAAGGACGATCTTAAGTTTTCTGAACCAGCTATTGAAATTGGAACCATTCAATTTGTCACTATCCAATAGGACCTTAATGATAAATTAGTGGCCATGTTCTGCATAAGGAAAAACTAAAGTTATTAGTATATAAATTGATTCAGTCTAAAGACTTGGACTTTAGTCTAAAGATTCTCTCACTATTTTGTTCAAATTGGCAGCCTCTACATCCCAATTCAAAGAATTATTCTTAATTCTTTAGCGGGCACTAAGATCTACATAAACTACATACAGGCCCAAGTGAAGCTTGGCTAACCCATATGCATCTAAGAGTAGGTTCAAACCAATTGTTTCCCCAAACAATTCTTAGTATTCAGTTTTGCCCCATGTACCTCTTCAGCAGGCATAAAGTGCCTCCACTGAAAGTTTGGTTAGGTCCAACCATTAAATGATATAATCAGTGTAACCTATCAATAGACAATCAAGCCCGAGTGAAGCTCGGCTCACCTGACTGTTTATTTAATAGTTACGCTGACTTATCATATAATGAATGATAATTCGATGGTTGACAAGCACCAGGCATGGAGTGCCTCCAATGATTATCAAGACATCGGACTCATTATCACCCCCTTAATGGGGAGACTATGATCTAATTATCATATAACTATTCATTTTAAGGACCTAATAATTTTAGAGGATTTTAATAATATGAAGATAAATTGACTAATCAAGTTCTCCTACTGAATCTATGAAATTGGTAGAATGAAACAAGATTAAGTCAGGTTAAGTGGCACTAAATCAGTCATACTGATATCCTTACAGGCATGGGTCAACCCGAATCAGGTAAATGATCTGAATCATAAATGGTTCACCATAATGACCAGGTGAGAGAGATCGATGGGAGGGATATGCCATTAACTCGTTAAAGACGCATCAATACGAGTAGCTCCCAATTAAAAACCATTCGATTGTTGATCCTAGAGCAACTTGCCATCCCACCTTGACATCATATGGTTAACCAATTCTGATTTGACCATCTAATAGATTCATGCTCAACCACGGAGCCTAATCTACTTCCATTTGGTTTAATCAAAGAGAAGGACTTGATCAACTACAACTATTGTTTGATTTAGAGCATTCTTAACCTAATCTAATTAGATTGAAAAATACTCTTTTAGTTCAGTTGATTTAAACCTTAGAGTCTAACCCTTTATGGACCCGATTTAGCTAACCCAAATAATTAAATATTTCATGTTAACATGTCATATATTTCAATCAAGCATAATGTTACTACTCATAATTCCTATATTTAGATCATATCTAAAAAAAATTTATGAACTAATATTTGACATTCAAATAAAACTCATAAATATTTATAGTTTTATAACATAGACATCATGCCATCATATATATATCTATGTTTTTATACTAAACATGCAAATATTATGGTTTTATACAACATCAATATGTATCAAATAAAATATCTTTTGAGAGTGTGTGTAATCTATGTTTTGATGCCAAAGCATAATTTAAATTTTCTTTAAACAAAGCATCAATGATAAAATAATCGCACGGCAATATGTCACAGAATACCTCATGAATGGGTAATTCAGATTTTCAATCCACTTGTGACCATATGGCCTTGTGATAAGTTTTAGTCATAATTACATAATTAATGAGAATATTAATTCACATGCAACAAATTAGATCATTAACGAAACCATGGCTCTGATACCATTTGTAAGGAGAAATAGTCTCCGAGGCATGCATATTTTTAAATATTGATAACTATTATCATTGCGAAAATTAAAAGATTACATATTAATCTATCTAATATGCATCAAGATCATATCTTTGCCTATATATTCAGGGTTGTTTGATCTAAAATATGCATATAAAAATATCAAGATCATATCTTGATCTTCAAGATGACTAGTCACACTATTATCTTGAAGCCTGCCTTAAGATCTAGGGATCAAATCACTTACCTTAAGAACAGTTGGTAAATCCTTATTGCTCTGTAGCCGTTCAATCGTCCGACCTCTAGTATCGTCCACGCGAAGCCCCGAATGATCAGATTTTTGGCAGTGCTAGCTCGCGGAAAAATAGCTTTGCTGATCTTGAATCCTCTCACTTGAATCTTCCTTTAAGATCCACCAGGCTTCCGCTAACACTAGATTTTTTATTCTAACATTTTAGAATTACAATCCACGATAATTTAGAATTACAATCCACGACAAATCGTGTATTTTTGTTCTAATTTTTATTCTGTGTTCTTTGGTGAGGGAATGCCCTCTTTATAGTCTCGATTTAGCCTTGACATTTAATTCTGACATTTAAGAATCCGTCGTTTGGCAAAAGTGAAGAGACGCCTTAATTCGTCGTTCGGAGAAAACCAAAGAGACAAGGGATAAATCCGACGTTCGGTAAATAAATGTCATGCATTAAATTTTATCTCATGAGATGAGATTTTAGCCATCTCATCATATGAGATCCATATTCGAGAGGTTTGGGTTCTGATTTGAATTTATTGACTTAACCCACATAGATCATGGTCCAAGCCCAAATCAAATTTGGCTAGTCCTGAATCTATTTAAATTCAAATCAAATCTAATTTCAAATCAATATTTGAAATTGACTTATCCTTCTAATAGACTTAAACCAAATTGAATCTTATTCAATTGTACTTAACCCAATTGAGATAATTCAATCAATCAAATTGATTAATTAAATCATATACGATTCTTAATCATTGATCAGCAAATAGATCATCCTAAGAAACTTCTATGCATGTGACTCTCTAGGTTCGAACCTAAGCCGGTAGCATAGAAACAACTTTCTATACTAATCGATGTGTCCATCTAGCAATGGAACCCGACGTCCGGATAGGTCGAAGACTTGCCGAGCAACTCCAAGAACCATAAGAAATAGTTACTGTATAATTCATCCTCTTGACCACAAATGCTAAGGATGGCTTAAGAGCCTGTCAACTCTAAATAGCAAATCCATAAGTAATTTCAACTTTAGTGATCATGTGACTTTCACATGAAGTGCCTTGGCCAAGGTCTTGCTAAATTGAAACACAAGCATTTCTCCTTTTAATGGGATAGGTTAAATTTCATCTTGATCCGCAACTGACTACCACAAGTACTTGACTGCACCCAGTAACCTTTCGTAGCTGGATTAGAAATTCAGGTGGTCCGGCACCTAAGTTCAATGAGTTGCTTATAAGCCACTGGTTGTGATCTTCAGGTCTGAAGGATACTTATACCTATATCTTCTCGGATTAACTCTTGACAGCAGAGTATCCGAAAATGAGTCACGTTCGGTGAAATGTACTCCTACACTTTCACCTATATGTCATACCAGTGTCTCTACACTCCTTGGTTAAGAGGATAACCAACAAATATGATATACAACATCCTATAATTGATAGTACTATGGCCCATCATAGTATATCATTTGGTCGCGAACTCTTTTAAGGATCTTCTAAGATAAATCCTCCTTTATCGTGAGGAAGATCCTAAGGGCTTCATTACTTTCAGGAGTATTAAGAAAATGTTCTTGTAATGAATAAACTACCAAATAACTTTTATTAATATATCAATTTATATACAATTTACATCAGCACAATCATCAAATGATTGGCTTTAGGATACAATTCCCAACAACTCATTCCAAAGACACTCCAGTATTCAGAGGCTCCCCTCCACCAGCCTGGTCCCCATTTCCTCCGCTGGCCCTTTGCCAAGTGGGGAATGGACATTCTCGGCCCGTTCCACTTGCCAGGGGACAGCGAAAATTTTATTCGTCGCCATCGACTACTTCACCAAATGGGTCGAGGCAGAAGCAGTTGCTCAGATAACTGAGGCTCGATCCAAGGACTTCGTGTGGAGGTCCATCATCTGCCGCTTCGGCCTCCCACACACCATCATTACTGACAACGGCAAATAATTTGACAATCCGAAGTTCCATCAGTTCTGCGAGGAGCATGGGATCCATCGTCGCCTTACCTCGGTTGGGCACCCATAGGCTAACGGAGAAGCCGAGATAACTAACCGAACCTTGCTTCAAGGATCAAAGCTCGGCTCTCCAGAGCCCGAGGTAGATGGGCGGACGAATTGCACCATGTCCTATGGGCCTATCGCACCACCCCAAGAGTGCCCATGGACGAGACCCCATTTCGAATGGCCTTCGGCACAGGGGCCGTCATTCCCGTGGAGATAGGACTCCCTTCCCTACGGGTAGAAAGCTACTCGGAAGGAGCTAGTGATGAGCAGCTCCACACCAACCTTAACCTGATAGAGGAGATCAGAGAAAAAGCTCGGATCAGAATAGCTGCCTACCAGCAAAGAGTGGCCCGTTACCACGCCTCCAGAGTCAAAGGGAAGGCTTTCTCGCCTGGCGACCTTGTTCTCCGGAAAACATCTGTCTCCAAACCACTAGAGCAAGGAAAGCTAGTTCCGAATTGGGAAGGCCCCTACCAAGTGGCGGAAGTCGTCGGATCTGGCACCTACAAGCTGCAAGATCTAAGCGGAAGATCCATTCCTCGGACGAGGAATTTGGACAACCTCCGCAAGTATCATTAGTAGGGTACGCCTTCCACGAGCCTGCCTCGTTAATTTTATTAGCATATTGCTTCCATGATTCATGGCATGGTCACCGCAATCATTTCACCAAAATTATAGAGGAAATAGATGCTGCTTATCAATTCTCGGTACAACCGAGCTACTTATTCGAGCAATAAATCTCTGAACCTCGGCTGGGTTGAGCAACAAACCTCCGAACCTCGGCTGGGCCGAGCAACAAACCTCCGAACCTCGGCTGGGCCGAGCAATAAACCTCCGAACCTCGGCTAGGCCGAGCAACAAATCTTCGAACCTCAGCTGGGCCGAGCAACAAATCTCCAAACCTTGGCTGGGCCGAGCAATAAATCTCCGAACCTCGGCTGGGCCGAGCAATAAATGGCTGGACCCAGCAACAAATCTTCGAACCTCGGCTGAGCCGAGCAACAAACCTCCAAACCTCGGCTGGGCCGAGCAATAAATCTTCGAACCTTGGCTGGGCCGAGCAACAAATCTCCGAACCTCGGCTGGGCCGAGCAATAAATCTTCGAACCTCGGCTGGGCCGAGCAAGAAATCTCTGAAACTCGGCTGGGCCGAGCAAGAAACCTCCGAACCTCGGCTGGGCCGAGCAACAAATCTTCGAACCTCGGCTGGGCCGAGCGACAAATCTCCAAACCTGGCTGGGCCGAGCGACAAATCTACAAACCTCGGCTGGGCCGAGCGACAAATCTTCGAACCTCGGCTGGGCCCAGCAATAAATCTCCGAACCTCGGCTGGGCCGAGCAACAAACCTCCGAACCTCGGTTGGGCCGAGCAACAAACCTCCGAACCTCGGCTGGGCCGAGCAACAAATCTCCGAACCTCGGCTGGGCCGAGCAATAAACCTCCGAACCTCGGCTGGGCCGAGCAACAAATCTCCGAACCTCGGCTGGGCCGAGCAATAAATCTCTGAACCTCGGCTGAGCCGAGCAACAAATCTCCGAACTCGGCTGAGCCGAGCAATAAATCTCCAAACCTCGGCTGGACCGAGCAATAATCTCTGAAGCCTCGGCCAGACCGGAGTGTATAAGCCCCGACCAAGATCGGAGTGCATAAATCTCGGCCAAAGCCAAGGAACTTTTCCCACTATTAAAGCCTCGAGTCAAAGCCAAAACACATGTCTCATTATCACAAGTCCCGATCAAACCAAATAATCTCCAAAGTTCCATCCGGATTCGGGCAGCTTACAAGCCCCGGCCGGGTTGGACAGCGCAAAATCCTCAGCCAAAACTGAGCGATATCTCCGCGCCTTAGCCTACACCAAGTAAGATACTATCAAAAGACTCGGACGAACTGAGCGACTTCTTAAACATTCCAAGACAATGAAAGCATCCCACGATGCTTCGATAGAGGTGAACAACCTCCTTCTACCCAACAATAAAGACATACGAGCTGTCTCTTTCCGAAGAAATACCTGTTTTGTTCTACAAACGAGACCATGTTTACCGCGTGAGTCCACAAGACCGCCCAGGTCTCCCTTTGGCTCGAACAGGAACAAACAGTCTCCTTTACTGAGGACCGAACATCGATCTTAGCAAAAAATAAAGCGGCGAGAATGCTGCCAAAGTATGCTATTGTTGGGAATTGTATCCTAAAGCCAATCATTTGATGATTGTGTTGATGTAAATTATATATAAATTGATATATTAATAAAAGTTATTTGGCAGTTTATTCATTACAAGAACATCTTCTTAAAACTCCTAATAGTAATGAAGCCCTCAGGATCTTCCTTCACGATAAAGGAGGATTTTCTTTAAAGGTCCTTAAAAGAGTTCGCGATCAAATGATATACTATGACAGGGCCATAGTACTATCAATTATAGGATGTTGTATATTATATTTATTGGTTATCCTCTTAACCAAGGAGTGTAGAGACACTGGTATGACATACAGGTGAAGTGTAGGAGTACATTTCACCGAACATGACTCATTTTCGGATACTCTACTGTCAAGAGTTAATCCGAGAAGATATAGGTATAAGTATCCTTCAGACCTGAAGATCACAACCAGTGGCTTATAAGAAACTCATTGTACTTAGGTGCCAAACCACCTGGATTTCTAATCCAGCTACAAAAGGTTACTGGGTGCAGTCAAGTACTGTGGTAGTAAGTTGTGGATCAAGATGGAATTTGACCTATCCTGTTAAAAGGAGAAATTCTTGTATTTCAATTAGCAAGACCTTGGCCAAGGCACTTCATGTGAAAGTCACATGATCACTAAAATTGAAATCACTTTATGGATTTGCTGTTTAGAATTGACAGGCTCTTAAGCCATCCTTAGCATTTGTGGTCAAGAGGATGAATTATACAGTAACTATTTCTTAGGGCTCTTGGAGTTTGCTCGACAACTCTTCAACCTATCCGGACGTCGGGTTCCATTGCTAGATGGGCACATCGATTAGTATAGAAAATTGTTTCTATGCTACGGCTTAGGTTCGAACCTAGAGAGTCATACGCATAGAAGTTTCCTAGGATGATCTATTTGCTGTTCAACGATTGAGAATCGTATATGATTTAATTAATCAATTGATTGATTGAATTATCTCAATTGGATTAAGTACAAGTGAATAAGATTCAATTTGGTTTAAGTCTACTAGAAGGACTAATCAATTTCAAATATTGATTTAAAATTAGATTTGATTTGGATTTAAATAGATTCAGGATTAGCCAAATTGATTTGGGCTAGGACCATGATCTATATTGGTTTAATCCAATAAATTCAAATTAGCTTAAAACAAAAAATCCAAACCTCATGTGTGAAAAAGGTTTTCTCGCATGATGAGATAACTAAAATATCATCTCATGAGAAATTAAATTCTCATGCAGAATTTAATTTATAACTTTTAGTCTTCTTCAAATGATTCCCAAGTTCAAGAAAAATAAATTTTGTTAAAAGGTGCCTCTTTGGAAGAGCACTCCATATAACTCTCCATGCATTGATAAGTGTGTGAATTAATGTGCCTCTTTAGAAGAGCACTCCACACAACTCTCCGTGCATTGACAAGTGTATGAATTAATGTGCCTTTTTGGAATAGCACTCTATACAACTCTCCGTGCATTGACAAGCGTGTAAATTAATGTGCCTCTTTTGGAAGAGCATTCCACACAACTCTTCATGCATTGATAAGTGTGTGAATTTAATATGTCTCTTTGGTTTTCACAAAAAACAACGGAATTCTAAATGTTAGAATTCAATAGGCTGGCTAATATGAAACTACAAATAGAGGACATCCCTCACCAGATAACAAAAACATAAGATCAAAAGAGATCAAAAATTCTAAATAGTTAGAACCAAGTGTTACAGTTCTAAGAGTTAGAACAGAAAATTCTGGTGTGATTTTAGTGTTAGCAAAAGCTTGGTGGATCTTGGAGGAAGATTCAAGTGGAAGAATTCAAGATCAGCAAAATTGTTTTTCCTCAAGCTAGCACTCCTGGGAATCCGATCATTCGGGGGCTTTGCATGGACAATACTAGAGGTCGGACGATTGAACGGCTGCAGAGCACAAAGGATTTACCTACTGTTCTTAAGGTGAGTGATTTGATCCTTAGATCTTAAGGCAGGCTTCAAGATGAGTAGTATGACTTCTCATCTTGAAGATTAAGATATGATCTTAATTATTTAATTTATATGCAATACTTAGATCAAACGATCTTATAATATAAGGCAAAGATATGATCTTGATGCATGTTAGAAAGATTAATATGTAATCTTTAAATTTCTGCATTGATAATTGTTATCAAATTTTAAAATATGCATGCCTCGGGGATTAACTCTCCTAACAGCTATGAGACGGGAG
Organism: Calamus simplicifolius; assembly: GCA_900491605.1. Taxonomy (NCBI): domain Eukaryota; kingdom Viridiplantae; phylum Streptophyta; class Magnoliopsida; order Arecales; family Arecaceae; genus Calamus; species Calamus simplicifolius. The sequence goes on along the minus strand of UESW01001607.1, from coordinate 453,998 downwards.
CAACAACTCTCGACACAAAAAAGAAACAGGTGCTAAAAATAAAGAACAAAACTTTTTTTATTTCATTATCAGTAAAATGAATTACAACCTCCTAAGAGGCATTACAAGTGCGTCATAGCATAGGAAATAAAGACGAGCAATGACTCGGCTTGACTGTTGCAACCAGTTTCAGTTAATAATGATGTCTCGGCATCCGGCCCGAGATATCAGAGAAATCAGAAAGGGTGGATGAGCCTTGTCCCAAGCAACCCATCCATGGAGCCCTCCGACGAGTGGGAAGAAAACCCATGGACGTTGATGCCGGGGGACTCCCCCAAATCGAGTGTGTACTGCTAGCCACTGCCCAAGTCAAAAGGCAATGCACTAGCAGACAACACACCATCACCCCCCTCCTCACATGGCAAAAGATTCTTCAGGCGAATGAGCCTAGGAATCCATATCGGGAGAGGAGGTGAGATTCACGTAAGCCATGGGGGTACGCATGCACTTCCTACCCTGCGTCCCTCATAGCAAACCGCAAAGGACACACAAGAAGCGCTTATGTGCGCTCTCCATGTGATCTCTGTGAACCTCCTGTGTGCTCTCCATATGATCTTCGGAACTCCTCTCTTGAAGACGAGTTGCTCTCCAGCGGCCCCTTCATCACCCCAACTATTCGGGGGAAGATGACTTGTCAAAGGGAAACTCAGTCCCCTACTCTCAAACTCAGAGACATGGACGTCATGAACGCTTACACAACTCACAAAAGGGAAGGTCTTGTGGAAGGCCTAACACGGCCCCTTCCTCCCCTCATTTTATATGCAAACGAACCGGGGTTTGCTATCAAAGCATAGAGCCTCGAGATTCGAAATGCCCTATCCACACTTCCACGTGTCCTCCCAGGGTGAAAAGAATACTCTTTGATGCGCGCCAAAACGCGTCGCCCAAGCCATGATGCACGCCAAAAGATCCCCCCATTCGAATCGCGCCACCTAGGTCTATACTCCCTATGCCCGAACCTACACTTCGAACTAGGGAGTAGGGGGCATGTGTTGAGGGATTAAATCGCCATTGCATTGATAACCATGCGAAGGGGCTAAGATCAGCCTTGGCCCACAAAGAACGAGCTAACTAGTATGATTCGGCGGATCGAGCTACCCATAGCTCGGCTCCCCCGAGTAATCCATGGCTCGACCTCCCCGAGCAATCTATAATTCGGCAGATCGAGCTACCCATAGCTCGGCTCCCCGAGCAATCCATAGCTCGGCCTCCCCGAGCAATTTATAGCTCAGCCTCCCCGAGCAATCCATAGCTCGGCCTCCCCGAGCAACTATACTCGGTTTCCCCGAGCAACCTATAGCTCGGCCTTTCCGAACAATCCATAGCTCGGCCTCCCCGAGCAACCCATAGCTCGACTCACGCCCCTGCAAAACCTGGTGTGGGAGAGCCCAAACTCAGTGTAATAGAATTCCAAACGAAAAATCATATCGAAACGTGGCCTAAGACCTACAATAACAGCCTAGGACCTACGCAGTCATTGGATCTCGAGACATCAGAAATCTCTCCCAACCACCGATCCTCTAACGGACAAGATACGGATCTTACCGGCCTCACAACAGCCTGATTCGAATCATCTTCGAATCCCAACAACCTTCGAGCCTTCCAGAAGGCGCTCATATTCAGGTGATTGACTATAAATAGGATACTTCCAGATTTTCTCAGGTACGCGACTCTAGGCACATTTTCAGCATCGCTTTCTCTCTCTCTTTTATTGCTCCTCCTTTTCTCCGCGATTAGCGCTCTGCTCGAGCTCCCGAGAGGCCATCCCTGGAGGGGCTCCTCAGATAGAGCCTTCTCCTCATTTTTATTGATCGCTAATCTCCATGACTTGAGCGTCGGAGGGTCTTCCGCGGAGGGTCACCCCCAACGCCTCCCGCGTGAGGACTTCTTGCAGGTCCGCCAAGGAGGATACCCAATCAGGAGACCGATCGCGTCCGAGTCGAAGGACAGATTCAGCAGCAATACTACCTTTCGTGAGGTAATCTGGATTACCTCTCAAAACGTAATGTAGATTACCACTGTTGGGCCTATGGCCACTTATTCAGCCCATTAGAAAGAGGTGGAGCAAGTAGCGGGTATTTATCTTTTTTCTAGGAGCATGGATTGCTAGGGGAAGAGAAGGAAGGGCTGCTGCTTGGTGTTTGACTACGTGGGAGGACTTCCACTTCAGGAATCACGTTAAGGTGCTGCAAAAGAAAACAAGAGGAAAAAAAAGAGAAGGAAAGAAATAAGGAGGTAACGCAGGAGACCGTATTTTCGGTGACGTGATTCTTATATCCCTATTATTCTCTTGTAATTGTTTCTCAAGTCCTAGCAAGGGACTTTGAGACTTGGATATTTATTATTTTATAGTGGATCTTTTCTGGCTTGGCCGTGTGTTTTTTTTTTTACTTTAAGGGATTTTTCACGTAAATCTTAGTGTTTATGTGATTGTGTGGTTTGCACATTTTATTTATTATTCCGTTGCGTATTACGGTTTGTTAGTATTTGCTCGTACATGGATTCTTTTCCATCAATCACTACATGATAAATTGCCGTTCAAAACATATACCAAACATAGTTATATGATGAACCCATTTAAATTACCTATGGATAGATTATATGCTACCAAACGTCCCTTAAATTTAGTGTGCTGCTGAACTTAATAAATGCCCCCTTTTTAACTACAAGCACACCTCATAATATTATAAGATGCAATACTTAATTTTATTTTATTTATTTTACATGATGCATCAGAAAATGTTTAATTAATTTTTATTAAGAAAATAAAAACTATAGAGAGAAATTTATGAAACCATGCACTCCTGAATGGAGGGGGAACGATGGAAGGGAGGTGAGACTTTATCGTTGAAGCACGAAGGAACCTTTTACTTAAACGGGTCAACTAAAACTTAAATTCTTGTTATATGAATTAATCAGGTCAAAATTTATGGCATACCGGCCTAGTCACAACCTGTCTCTACCTGGTCATGAAGAGCCGGTTGGAATAGATCGAGCCATTGATCTATCTATCCATTGTAAAAAAAAAGTAAATAAATACTAATTCTTATTTATACTTTTTAATATATATAATATTTTCAATTCAACTTTTTATATCAAAATTTTTTAAAGAATATTATATGATTTAAAAAATAATATTTATTATGTCATTCAAAGAGTAAATGTGAAGAAGATGATGCCATTATTTTTATTATAATATTTTCAGCACAGTCATTACAATTGAGATTATTTTAATAATAATATATTGAAATAATATTTCCAAGATAATAATAAATACTACAACGGTTGTAATCAATTATGGTTTTGGCCGGAGTGATGCCATTGTCTAAATCCTCATGCATGCATAAAAGAAAGTGGGGGCATAGAAATAGGGATGGTAATGACGATAAGAAACCCGGTCCCAATAAAAAACTAGCCTCGATGAGAATCGGCTGTAGAAAGATTAAACAAGGATGCGTGAAGATAATACTAATTAAAAATAAGTTAAAAAAATAATAACTTAGCTTGAACATTTGCTGTAAAGATGTAAATATGACAAGAAGCAATGTGATGCATATAAAAAAATAAAATAAATTTAAAATTATATAAAAAGTAATAAAGAAAAATTTTATGTTTTTATATTCTATGAAAGTATGCATAAAGTCTAGAAGAAGCCAAACCAAAAAAATGAAAGAAAGGAAAAGAAGAGAGTTCAAATTCATGGAGGAGACGAACTCGTTTTCCTCCCAAATTCGATTAAAGGAAGAGATAGACATTATCTTTACCCCTCTCTTCCTCTATTTATACTCCTCCTGGCCATTAGCAAGGGAAAATCAAGATCAACCAAGAAACCTTGGATAAAGGTTGGGTAGGAGGAAGAAGCCGAGAGAAAGAAAGCGACCTTCTTTCCTGGATTCGATCCAAGTTTTTCATGTAAACTCTAAACTTTTAATTCCTTTACCTTCCCTTTTGATCCACGATCTAGTAGCATCGGATTTATAATGAGATTTAGATGGGATTTTGAGTTCTAATGGGATCTATGGGAACTCTGTTTCAGGGAGGAACAAAGCTAGTAGTTCGTGGGCTTAATCTTCTAGTCCGACAGTGGAACCAGGCAAGTAAGTCCTAATTCTCTCTTTCCTTCGTGAGCCATAGCATAGGGTTCTAAGTCTTTGGTTTAGCCCTGACTATTATTAGAATTTGGGAAGGATTTGATCAGAGGCCTTGTTTTTGTGGGAGAGGAAGGCTGCTCGGCACCAATGCCGAGTCTAGTATTTGGTCTAGCCGACACCTCAACGGAGTTAAACCCAGCCGTGGCCGGAGTTAGGAGCCTTGTCGATGATGTCAAGGCTGGCCAGGGTCCGACAGTGCTCGGTCCTTGTCATCGAATGATGTCGTGAGGAAGATGGCTTCTAGCCATAAGCCAGCCAGCCAACCAATACCCTTTGAACCGGTCAATCGGTTGAGTAATTAAAAGAATGGTTCAAACTCTTTGGAATTGATTCAACCTCTGAAGCTTGAGTTTAATCAATTAAACCTGTGATCTAAGCATTAGTTTAGTATATTATGAGATGACAGGTAAGGAGGTATATGAAGCAATAGAGATGCTTCACTAGCCTCCATTGTTGCCATCATCCCTCTACCTCCCTCCTTCAGGTAGCTATTGGACGCCCTTTCTTTAGTCATGCTTAAGGCATATTTTTTTTTTTTTTTTTTGGTACAAGCGGGTGATCACATCATAGAGTGAGTCAAACCCGAGATATCAGAGTACAAAATTTGGGAAAGCCAAGGTTCACCCGACTTCCACAAGAACCTTCCTGCAATCCAACGCGGCTTCTCTATGCCAATCGAGTTAGATGTAATTAAAAGAATGGTTCAAACTCTTGATGGAATTGATTCAACCCTGAAGCTTGAGTTTAATCCCAGATTAAACCCTGTAGCAGATCTAAGCATTAGTTTAGTATATTATGAGATGACAGGTAAGAGAGATGTATATGAAGCAATAGAGCCATGCTTCACTAGCACCCATCATGCCTCTGCCATCATCCCTCTACCTCCCTCCTTCAGGTAGCTATTGGACGCCCTTTTTTTAGTCATGCTTAAGGCAATGTTTAGTTGCAGAAAATGTTCTTGTTTTTCATCTACAACTCAATTTTTTTTTTTCTATTAAAAAATGTAAAAATTAATAAAATTAATTATAATTTAAAATAAAAAAATGAGTCATAAAAGATGATTAAAGGTGAAGGTATGATGATGAATGGGGATGAAATAGCAGTGTGATTGATGTAGATATGGTGACGAGCGATGGCACTATAGAGATAGTGGTGGTGACGAAGAAGATGATGGATAGTAAAGATATAATGGTGAATAATAAAGGTAGGTGAAGATAATGCAGATATGATAGCCGTATTAGTAAATGATAGAAATATAGTAGTTGTGATGATGGTGATGGCGTGACATGGCGTAATGGTGGTGATGATCGTAGCAATATTGGTGGTCGATAATGGAAGCAATGGTGGATGATAAAAGTATGATGGTAAGTGACATAAATGTAGTAGCGCAACGATAGTGGATGATGAAGGTATAATGGCGGCGATAGTAGTGACAATAGTGATAAATGGTGGAGATACAGTGATGGTGATATATGATCGAGAGTGGTGGTTATGTTAAAGATATATTGTGATGGTGAGAGTAAGAGTGGATGTATGGTTATGATTGTTCTAGTGCTCGTAGTAGGTGGTAGAGGTCGAGAATGATGGATGGTGGTGATATTTTAATTATGAAGTGATAGTATTATAATGGTGGTATTTGGTAAAAAATATGATAAAAATAATACTCCATTTAAAAAAATAATAAAAAATAATTTAAAAATATTTTTAAACTTAGCATATATTTAGAGAACTAAAAAAATAGTTTTTATTTTTTATTTAAAATATTAAATTTTAAATATATATTCTATTTTTGTTTACTGTGAAAATATTTTCTGAAACAACATTCCCCGTTTGTTGTAACAAAAGGGCCCAAAAGTCCTACTCTACCAAGAAAAAGTTTTTCTACATCGCCTTCGAGGCAGGATGGCCTGCATCGCACATGGGGATTTGCCGGCGCATAAGCCTGTGCATCTACGGTGCGGGATCTACGAACGAGCCCTTCAATGCAAGCTTATGTTCAAGCAAATTTTATGCGCGATGCAGACTATCCTGCATCATAAGCAGTGTAGAAAGACCTTTTTCTTCACCAAATGAAATGGGTCGAAGACTACATCTACCAAAGATGGTGAAAGAAGAACACATTAAAAATCCCACCTTGTCGACAGTTTATTCTCGTTTAGGTTGACCCAAATGTCAACCCATCTTAGCCTTGTTGGTGGCCTCTCGTTTAATCTAATGCAGGATTAATTCAAATGAGCTCACAACCGCAGTACCACGTATTATTGTTTGCCTGTCCTGCGCCTAGATGGACCAGTCAGGCACGAGGAAGACCGTTATTCTCGTTAACATATTTATGAGTGCAAGCATAGTTAGGACTGTTGAATTAATCAAGAAGACCATCCTGAATCGTAGTCCCAAACTGTAACAGTTTCAAGCACGAACCATTGCACGACTTGGTGCACCCCAAATCAGGGCACATCCTAATCTTAAGAGAAATACCTTTAAAGCTACGGTGGTCCCGGACGGAACGGTGATTATAAAATCGGTGCCTGAATTCTTTCCACGTAGGGCCACTGGAGGAAGATCGAACCTATCAGCTCGCATTCAATGCCATTAAATGATTTAATAAAATGTTTGTTCTTCTTTCTAACAAATAATTTTATTATGGGACCATGGAATGAGAGAGTGGCCAGTAGATAGGAAGTCCAAGCCAATTTTTGCAGTATTTAGCAAGTAAAAGATCAATATCATGCAACTTGGCGATTTTTAATCTCCTTCAGATCCACTAATGATTTTTCTCATCTCTTGCATGAAGATTTCTCTGCTTTTTTAGATTGGAAGGAATGAAGGTCCTGCCAACCCCTCTCCTCTCTCTCTTCTTCTCTGCCTCCTCTATAAAAAGAGATCCATCTGAATTCATAATTTATTAGTGCAATTAAGGTCTGTCAGTTTGATCTTCAAGCCTCCAAGAGCCAAAAATGGCATGATTTGGATATCCAATTGCTCTTTCCCTCTTCAAGATTTGTCTATGCTCTGTCTCTTTCCTCTCCTAAAGCCCATTGCGGAAGCCTCTCAAATGCATAGGTTTGAAAGTCTATGGTGTCCCTTCTATAAGTCTTGTCTAAGTTGAGTTGCTTTTGGAGCTGTAGGGGTTTGGATTGTATCTTTTTTTTGACTGTGGATTGGGGCAGATCTTAACGGCTGTTGGCTCTCTTAGGGGCAAGTGAGTACAAATGAGGCTAGACCCCTGCTTCTTCTTAGATGGATAGCTTTTATTGTAGTTCTTTTTTCTTCCTTGGATAAGCATGGAAGGAAGTCACAGCTATCACTTTAGTGGTGCGAGATGACCACTAGCTGAAGGAAGAAAGATAAGCAATGGAAAGAGCATCATCCTCTTGAATACTGCCGGCCAGAATTAAACATAGCTTGCATCAGAGAGAAAGAGTTCAGGGGAAAGCAGGAAAAAATAGAGAGAAGAGAGAGAAGGAGAAGAAGGGAGAGAAGACCAGAGAACATGCCAACAGTTTGGTTTGCTCTGAAGAAATCTCTGCACTGCAAATCTGAGCCATCTGATGTCTATGATCCAAAGGCCAAGGGGCAGTTGGGAGCCATATTGACAAGGAGAACAGGGAGGTCTGGGTGTTCTAGATCTATAGCCAACCTCAAGGATGTCATCCATGGGAGCAGAAGGCATCTTGAGAAGCCAACAATCTGCAGCCCAAGGTCCATTGGGAGCAGTGAGTTCCTCAATCCAATCACCCATGAAGTCATCCTTAGCAACTCCAGGTGCGAGCTCAAGATAACTGGCTTTGGGAGCTGCCATGAGGGGGAGGTTGGGATTGGCTCAGCTTATGTGGGTACTCTTAGACCAGGGACCCCGGGACCAGGGGGACAACTTGGCCTCCAATACAATCCTTCCTTCAGGGGAGGCAGCACCACCCCTCCGAGGAGGTCACCCGGCATTTTTGGTGACAAGGAGTTCTATGGCTTTGGGGGCTCATCCCTGTCTACTGCTGTGCTTGGTAATGGTGGTGGTGGAGTTCATCCCGTTTCCTTTACTCGTAGGGCCTCTCATGAGGCAGGCTCACATGGATCCTCTGCGAATGTCGCTTGCCACAAGTGTGGGGAGCAGTTTGGGAAGTTGGAAGCCTTGGAAGCACACCATCTCTCCAAGCATGCAGGTATGGAACTGAGTCTTGCAACCAACATCCATTTTTTATTCCCTTATGTATTTTAAGTTGATTTATTACTTTTTTCTCGAGATTAATGAGGTGGTCTTGATATCGATGAACAATTTCCTCAAGATTTGATATGTTAGATTTGCTTTCTTTCGCAACCAACTTGTTGCTTTCAAAAAAATTCTTTGTTTTCTGGGGGCATTTGATATGAGGTTATCCTGAAGGTGATCTATGTAAAGATGATGAGGTTATTGCATTTAGTTACACCCCAGTGGTTTTACGTAGTGGTGATCATTCCTTCTTTTTTTAATTGAAATTGAGTTGTCAAGGCTAAAGGTAACCTGAATGTTTTTAAAACATAGAAATAATATTTTCACTTGTAGGAGTGGTTTTATGCATTTAATCTTTTCTAGATCTTGCGACCGTGGAAGTCGCCTCATTCATTAGAACATCCTTTTATATAGCTCGAGGGTGGATATTTTATATTTTATTATCTGGATATTTATTCTTGTTACCTATCTCAAGTATTAGAATTCCTAAATGCTATACGCCTCAGCAAGTTTTAACTAAGCTTTTACATCAAAAACAAGTTTGTTTCTAGACTTTTATCAGAGCTAGTGCGCTATTGAATGAATTATAGCTGTTCTTGGTAAAGGCAGGAGGCAACACATGCGTGAATCATAGAAATTCTCCATATTGTTGGCACCTCTTTTAACATGCTTCTGAATTTACTATGATGTTTCTGAGGAAAAACAGAAGAAATGAGCCAGGGGAGGGCCGACATGCTTTCTTTCTTTTTTTCTTTCCTATGTCCCTAATGATGTGTATAATTTGCATAATTTTCATGCATTCAAAATTCCCAACTCCATTAGCTGGTACTAAAGGACGAGCCAAAGTGCAATTTCTTCGTTTTAACTCGATGGAATTCTTACAATACCGCATAACAACCTTTTGGAAAGAAAATTCTTGGCCTTCGACTCCTAGAAACTTTGAGCATGTTGGGGTCTTGACTTGTTATTTGCTGCTATCTCTGCAGTCACTGAACTTGTGGAAGGAGACTCCTCTAGAAAGATTGTTGAAATTATATGCAGAACAAGCATGGTAAAGTCTGAAAGCAGTTGTTGGCGGATAGATAGAGTCCTCAAGGTCCATAACATGCAAAAAAACTCTTGCTCGATTCGAAGAATACCGGGAAATGGTGAAGATTAGAGCCAGCAAACTCCCCAAGAAGCACCCCCGTTGCCTGGCAGATGGCAACGAACTGCTAAGATTCTATGGCACAACAATTACCTGCTCTCTTGGCTTGAATGGCACTTCAAGCCTTTGTGCATCAGAGAAGTGCAGCGTATGCTGGATTATGAGACATGGGTTCTCCACGAAGAAGGAAGTGAAGGGAGGAATTGGAGTGTTTACGACTTCCACCAGTGGGAGAGCATTTGAATGCATTGAAATATATGAAGATGATCCATCGATAAAGAAGGCATTGCTCGTTTGTAGAGTGATCGCAGGCAGGGTTCACAAGCCCTTGGATAACTTCCAAGAATTAGCAGGACAGTCTGGGTTCGACTCATTGGCTGGGAAAGTGGGTCTGTATGCCAACATTGAGGAGCTTTATTTGCTTAATCCTCAAGCTCTTCTGCCATGTTTTGTGGTAATCTGTAAATCTTGAGGAAATTTACCTTTTTTTCTTAGGTTACATCTTGAGTTTAGCCTGAAATGCCTTCTGCTCTTTCTTATGCATCTGTTACTGTGTTTGTTGATAACAATTGCTTAGGATTTGGATCTCATAGTGCGCTTGTTCCATGACTTGCGTAGCTCTATTAAATTTATCTGGCAAAGAAACCAACTTCCTCTGTCACCCATAACTATTTCTCTTCTCCTATCGCATTCACATTAAATGACATATCTCTTGATGTTTCGTGGATTGATGTGGTCTCATTACACTTGCAAGAGAGGTAGCTGCCATCTGTCTTACATAATACCTGTACTTGTTGCAGGACAAGACAGAAAGTCACTGGGACACTGTCTTTTACTCATTACTCTTGCTTGAAGAAAATTCTCTCTCTTAACCTTGCGACTTACTTATAGATATAGTTATAGCAGTTTCCTCTCACTCAAGAAATATAGATTTATGGGCATCATTTTAACAAGTTAGGTCCTCTTGTTGTATAAAATATGAACAAAAATCACTAACCCTATTTCAACTACCATTTTCTATTAATGAACATGTTGGATCTACGAAGCCTACTTGTCGTTAATTTAGCAGTGCTTTTGTTCTAATTACCAGGTCGGTGGACTGACAAGTCCCACTGCTCTCGCAAGAGGTTCGCCATCTTTATAATTTTTTTTTTTTTTTTTTTTTCACTTTTAGCAGAAGGTGGGGGCTTTGACATGGTCGGTTTCCCTCGACTCGATCCAATCAAACTACAAAATCTTTATACTAGTCCTCTATTTCCATGTTTGATACTGTTCACCAACAGATTAGATTCTCCATCTCGTTGTACACTTCTGCCTTTGAGGAAGCGCAGTCATTATTTAGCTTCTAAGATTGCAAGTAGGCATTCCTTCTCCTCTAATCAAACTCCAATGCATTATATTCTCAAACATGCATATATTACTTTGTGAATGGACTCATCGATAGTTGCAAATTCTTCTCCCTCTCATGTGCTTGAAGTCTTCCCGAACTGGAAGTCCAACGTAGACAGCTGACTTGCTCATATGTCTGGGCCCCTGCAGCATCGTTGTCAAAACTGATGGCTGCTGGGAAGTCATCAGACTCTGGATATTTAGTGGGCCATTCGTGGTGTTGGGGTCTAAAAGTTACCGCTACGTTGGATCATCTAACAGAGAGCTAACAAAGCTAACAGCCTCTTGCTCTTGTGTTAGGATTGGAAGGCTAGGCGGTCCCTACGCTTGGGCTAAGAGGAGACAAGCAAAGGGTAATGAGAGAGTTGTAAAGAGATACTGCAAGGTTGGTCGCAAGGCCAAGTCATGTCTCCGTCTCAACTTGTTTTTTAATGTGTGTTGGAACGGTAGGTTCTCCATTTATGAAGGGCAGGGTCTCCCCACCCACCCACCCACAATCATAGACCCACGTGTACCTCACTTGAACTCTAAATTGAGTGTTATGTGGTGAACAAGATCTACCGATAGATTTGCAGAACCAAGTTTCTAGTCCGAAGTTTTGTGCAGAGTAAGGTCAGCTCATAATGTAACTATGTATGATGAATTCGCTATTTGAATCAAACCAATCCATGACCAATGGACATGGCACAGCTAATACAAGAGAAAAACTGACAACTAAAGCTAAAGGATTTTTAACATAATTGTCTGGAAGCGTTTGTGTGAGGCCTTCCTTAAAGATCTCACATCGGGTAGAGAAGAAAAGGATGAGTAATTTATATGTAGTAAAGCAAGAAGGACAATATACCAATTGAATTTTTTTTGGGCTGTGGTGACCCAAGTTGGTGTGGACCTTGACCGTCTTGCTTTTCTGTAATGAAACGGGCTCGTGGGTGCTGCGGGCCCGGTGCCGGAAGTGCATGATCTAAGTGCCACACAAGACAAAGTGCTACATCCATAGGGATGGTCGTCTGGTAATTGCCTCTGACGATGAGGACGTCTCCTTTTTAAGGAGGGTAGATTGTGAGGCCCTCCTTAAAAGATCTCACATCGGGTAGAGAAGAAAAGGATAAGTGATTTATATGTAGTAAAGCAAGAAGGACAAGGTACCAATTCGATCCCTTTTAAACTGTGGTGGTCCAAGTTGGTGTGGACCTTGTTCGTCTTGCTTTCTTGTAACGAAACGGGCTCGTGGGTGCTGTGGGCCTGAATCTCGAGTTGTTTTTTGTTACAAGAAAACAAGATGGGTTCATGAGTACTGCGGGCCCGGAGCCCGGGCCGTTACCGTTTGTTAAACTAATTGATGTAAATAGGCTCTCTATGGTGTTTCATTGAATCATTGCTCTTAACTTCTATGAAGATGCCGTACAGTGAAAGTTAACTCAAGCCTTGTTAAGTTCTATCAATTATGAATAGCCAATTTTTCACAAAAACTGTCAAACATCTGAACAGTGCTGTCACAGAAATACAGTTTTAAGTTTGTGCCATGTATTTCCCTGCAAAAGATAAATTGCTTGGGCTATGTATATGAGTTTTCTGTTTTTCTTTTTGTACTTTTCTTAAGACAATCTGAGTATTTGTTTTGGTGGAATACTTCTTGATTACACATAATATCATCATATATTTTCACAAAACTTAAAAACTTACAGGTTACCAAGCTACCTAGAATAATTTCTTCTTTCGTTTGTCATTCTGATTGATTAGAAAAGGTATTCTCTAGAAAATTCTGATTGATTGTTTGCTAACTGTTCTTCGTCCGCCAGCTTGTAGGCCGTAAGGTAGTACATCCTTTGTCATATCAATTAAAATCCAAGTACATGTTCGCCATAAATTTTGCTTGATTTATTGAAGCTCTCTCTGTGCATGTCTGTCTTATAAATATGCTCTCAAGTGGTTGATGGTCCCAGCCATTCTAGACTTCCGTGAACCATTAATAAATACCCGTCCTTGTCATCATATCAATAGAAATAGTTTAAACAGGCATCAAAATATTATAACATATTTACGAAACAAAAATTTGCACAGCAATTGGGCTAAAAGATTGCGAAAATTGTTAAAATCAATCAAGTGCTTAGCAGCAAAATGGCTGGCATTTTTCCTTTGGGTCAATTAGACATACCGATTTCAATTGGAGGTTTCCGAAGAGAAGGATCATCATCATCATTTGGTAGGAAGTTAAAAAAAAGCCAGCGTTCGGTGTTGATGGGATGAAATGAACGGATGCTCCCAATAATTCTAGGACTGGACTTCAAGTTATTGACAAATAGATGTGCTTGTCCTGACCATTTTAACAGGAACACCTCATTTTTCGAGTTGGCACCCAGATATTATGAGATACAACATGCATAATGATGCATAAAAGGTATTTATCTAAGATAATGTTGGTTGAGATTTTAGAGAGGAAATAAATTTGGTGCTCAGCTTGTTAGTAGGCCTAAATTTTATTCATTATAAAACCAAGGGAGTAAAAAGAAGTTGAAATAAATCATGCTGAAGTTAGTATTCACAGTGCTAGCATCTTCTAATACATCTTATAAGGGACTGAAAATGCACGAAGTCCTCAAGTTCAAAGAGTTTCGCGTATTCTTATAGAGATGGTTTCTTAAAAAGAATTCAAAAAAAAGAAAGGAAAATGTGAAGGCTATCGTAGTTATTTCAGCAACAGAAAAGAAAATATTATTAGGATCACCTTTTAAAATGTAACACAAAGATGCTATTCTCTCCCACAAAATCAGGTGAATAAACCATTGCCACCATTTAAGTGAGAAGGCATGGCTCTTTTTTGTTTTTTTCTTGTGTTTTGAAATAAGAATCGTTGGTTATTAAAAATGATTATATGTATGATTATGTATTTGGTCTATTTCTTGATCCCATCTTAAAAGGAGCAAACAACAAGGAAACATCATTTGCAAAGGAACAAGGAAATCTTATGTTGAATTGCCTTAACTCAAGCTTTATTATTTCAATATAAATCTGTCACGCCTCGGATTGGAAAGTGGATTCAAGTTGTAATAATTTGTTACATGCTTGAAAAATAAATCCCCAGCGTGCAAATCATCTTACTCAAAATACTATCATATAATGAAATAAATTCAACTAATAATCACAAATTAAATAGTTATTAAGTCAAGCTATTCGAATTTTGAAACAATGTCAATAACAAGAATTAAAAGTGATCATGAAACCTTAAAACCAAAAATGCTAATATACTTAAATCAAGATTAAACTGAACATGTTGACCAAAGAGAACTATAATTAAATTCTTGGACCAGCTTCTAAATTTCATTTATTTCTTGATCTCTGAAAAATAATACTTTTTTGAGTAGTGTTAAGTAAGCAAATCATAATCATACCTAGAAATATCAAATAAGTAGATTAATGAAAATTAAAATACATAAGTAATACCATAAATACTTAAACTAACATTATTATACATATGCTTAATATTAAATTATCTATATAAAACCATATTTTTCAAGTGTTGAATAAAATGTTACTTAAATTTTAATAGATCCGATAATTACAATATATATAAACCTTATGGTAGGGCTACATAACAAAAATCATGCTCATAAGTCACATATATCTCTTATAGAAAGGGTTCCGCCGTCACAAGTCTTTGTACAAATTTTAATAAATTGAGTTCACATATCATAGAGCATAGTTTGACAAGAGTTCCAAACTATACATGTTCAACTTACTTATTTTTCATATATATAATTTCATAATTATTCAAATATTTTCAAGCATCAAAATCCATTCACCAATATTTTTTATAAAACTTGGGGTTTGATTTCATCTTATAAACTAACAAACTTACTTATTTCAGATTTTCAAAATATGCAAAGAATTGACATAATTGAAATCATTTTCATATCAATATATATTTATATCATACTTCGGATTTAATACTAGACATAAAGAATCTCAAAGCAAATTTTGCAAAATCTATGAATTATAAATAAACCAAATACGCAGATTTTCAAAGTATAACAATTTTAACTTATTTAATCTCATTTTTCATGTAAACAACTAGTTAAAGTATTTATCAAATTCTAACTTTCTAATAAACTATAAATAATTTAATTAAACAGTCAAGTTATGATTAGAGATATTTACCACTTTTGGCTAATCCATGGCTAAATCAAATCAACTTAGGTAATTATTCATCTACATTCATAATTTTAATTTTTAATTTCTATAACTAAATAACATGATAATTAACATTTGGTTTTTCAGATGGTCAACCTTAATCTAGACTAGTTCACCTGCTTTGATCGGATGGTTTCATTTAACCTAGAGAGATAAAAATCAGTAATTAAATATTAGCCCTATAACAAATCCACTCAACATCCGGTCCCCAAACTATCAATATTAATCATTGAAACAGAGTTCTTCGAGAACTCGGAATTCGGTGGTTAACCCACTAGCCAAACCAGGGATGACCAGGGCTGAGCCAAGTATTGGTGTCCCTGACCCCGGCTTTTTGCTGGATATTATATCTTGGAAGCGTCCTGCCTCAACCACGGCTGCTGTGTGAGCTGTAGCACTTCCAAAAAGCAGAGAACAGAGCAAAACTTTTGGTTTTAAAACGACCAGAAACCTATGAAATCAGGGAGGCTTTGCTAGCCTAGCACCGGCCATTATCGGATCTACTTCTGGTAGCGATCCAATCCTTTTTTTTTTTTTTTTTGGTACAGACGGATGATCACACCAGTTTAAAGTAAGTCGAACCCGAAATATCAAAGTACAAAAATTATGACAGAATAATAGGGCATGGGTCACCCTGCTTCCAGCTCCAAAAACTAAAGTAATAGGCCACCCTGGAGGCGATCCAATCCGCTACTGAGTTGCCTTCTCTGTAGATGTGGTGAATCTGAGTACCAACGGCACCCTGAAGAAGGGAACGGATATCACTGATCAGAGGGATGGTCGGTATATGGTAGCTAGATTCCTAATGGATCTAGCTGATAACCGTAGCAGAATCCCCTTCAATAATGAGCCTATGGGCACCAATGATTCGAACGGCATAAGAGATACCAGCCTATGCCGCAGATAGTTCCGCAAGGGGAACAGAGGAATCAAGAGTCCTGAAACCACCTGCTGCAAGCATGTTACCCTCGGACCCCCGAATCACAAACAATGACTCATAATCCTTTCAGCTCTGCACCTAGAGTATGGCGAATAAGGAAACGGTAAGCAAAAATTGGAAGTGGCACATAGATTTGGCAGTTGTCATGAGCAAGTACATCTGGATGGATTCGGGCGAACAACAAATTTGGCAACTCATACTAGGAGTGGCAAGTGGGAGCCTGCGGATCTAGACAAATCCAGGCACATAGCAAATTTGGTAACCCATGCCAGGAGCGGCAAGTGAGAGTCTACCAAAAGTATGGGCACGCATAGATTTAGCAGCCCAAGCCAAGGATGGCATGCATAGATTTGACAGCTCGAGCCAAGGATGGCGCGCATAAATTTTTGTAACAGTAAGGCCTTTCACTCAATAAAGAAGAAGAACCAGAAACCTTCGTGGACGTAGACAAATTGTCGAACCATGTAAATCTTTGTGTCTTGTGTTTGATTACCCTTTTTCTCCTTTATTTTCTGCATTTAGATTAATTCTTATTTGCGTTCCACGAGTTTTATGATAGTTTATTCCACAATAATTGGTATCAGAGCACAGGCTAATATGAGTGGATTGGGAGCGCAAGCCAAGTTCGACAAGTTAGATGGCAAGGAAAATTTTTCTCTATGGCAGATGAGGGTGAACGATCTGTTGACTCAGATGAAGGTTCACAAGGCTTTAAGGGGACAGAAGCTCGCTAACATAGAAGAAGATGATTGGCAGGACATGGAGTTAATCACCTTTAGTACAATCCGGATGTATTTGGCGGATTCAGTAGCATATGATGTAATCAATAAGAAGACAACAAAGGATTTATGGGCAAAATTGGAGAGCTTGTTCATGTCCAAGAATGTCATCAATAAGCTATTCCTTATGCATGATCTATTCAGTTTTAAAATGGAAGAAGGTGGAGACCTAAGCGATCACATAGTATAGTTCAACCAAAAGGTTAGTGATTTATTACGTGTGGATATGAAAATTGATGAGAAGAATAAGGCTCTAATGCTTATATGTTCTTTGTCGTCATCGTTTAACTAATTTAACACGACATTATTATATGGAAAGGAGATCCTAGACTATGATAAGGTAGTGCAGGCTCTTAGGTCCCATATGTCAATGCAAAAGTTGGAGACAGAAAATCACAAGCTGAGGGTTTTTCAGTCAGTTCAGAATATGGCAGGGGCAGAGAAAGGAACAGGGAGCAGAAGAGAGAAAAGTTTAAGGGCAGATCCAAGTCAAGGGTGTCAAAGCAGAAGTGTTTCAAGTGTCACTAGAAGGGTCACGGAAGAAAGATTGCCCTTTATTGAAGAATCAGGGAGCCGTTAGGAAGGATACAGCTTCAAGTTCAGCTGGTGTTGCTACAGATGCTTCAGAGGAGGAGGAGGATCTTTTGGTAGCCTCGTCGAAAGGTAATAGCTCACAATCTAACACATGGGCATTGGATTCTGCATGCTCATCACATTATACGGTACATAGAGATTGGTTCTATAATTATGAGACCTGTGATGCTGGTAGTGTGACATTGGATAATAATTATTCTTGCAAGGTTGTGGGGATTGGTAGTGTTAGAATTAAGATGTTTGATGGTATAATCAGGACATTGGAGAATGTAAAACATGTCCCTGAATTGAAAAAGAACTTAATTTCTCTAGGACAGTTAGAGAAATAACTGTGTGGTTTTCTAGTAGCTCCAGGTAGTGAAATTCTTAAGATTTATGTAGGTGATATGACTGTGATAAAAAAAAGTGGATAGAAAATAATTTATACATGCTATTAGGCAGTACATTGTTGATAATAGGTATGCATGTTTATTAACAGAGAATAGCTCGAATACCTTCAAACTTTGGCATATGTAGTTAGGATATATCAGTGAGCAGGGTTTGCAAGAACTATATAAGAGGACACTGTTGAATGGGATTACACGGTGTCAAGTTGGGTTCTATGAATTTTGTGTTTATGGTAAATGAAACAGGGTTCAGTTTAGGTCCTCCTTATAAAGAAGCAAGCAGGTATTAGAGTATGTTCACTCAGATATCTAGGGTCCAGCATAGATTATAGCAAAAGATGGAGCCAGGTATTTTGTGACATTTATTGATGATTTCTTCCGGAAGCTTTGGATGTACTTTATGAGGGAGAAGAGTGATGTATTCTTTAGGTTCAAAGAGTGGAAAGCCAGTGTTGAGAAATAGATATGAAAGAGCGTGAAGTTCTTAAGGTCTGATAATGGAGGTGAGTACACATCTAATGAATTCATAGGTTTCTGCAAGAGAGAGGGAATTGAGAGCCATTTCACAGTTCTTAAGGGCTAAGACACCTCAGCAAAATGAGGTTACAGAAAGGATGAACATGACACTATTAGAGAAAGCCAGAGATATGAGATTACAGGCAGGTTTGCTAAAGCAGTTTTGGGCAGAAGCAGTGAATATAGCTTGTTTTATTATTAACAGGTCACCTTCAGTAAAGTTAGAGGGAAAGTATGCAGAATAGGTCTGGACAGATAAGGATATTGACTATTCTGTACTCAAGATTTTTGGGTGTCCAGCTTATGCCTTAATCCCTAGTAATGAGAGAACAAAACTGGATTTAAAGTCTAAAAAATGCATCTTTGTCGGGTATGAAAAAAGAGTAAAGTGATATAGACTTTGGGATCCTAAGGCGCAAAAGGTGATAGTTAGCAGGGATGTAGTCTTTGATGAGCAGGCTATGGTAAACAAGCAGGAATCATCTCAAGTAGAAATTATATGTTCAAGTTCTAAGGTGAATGTGGAACTTAGACCAGACAATCCTTCGAATTCAGTTAAGCAAATAGTTGAAACAGAAGGCAGTGATGATGATTCAAAGAGTACAGAAAGGCAGTAGTATTAACAAGAACACAGTATTGCCATAGATAGACCGAGACGCACAATTAGACTCCCAGCTAGGTATCGTACAAACGATGAGTCAACTTCTTTTGCTTTACTAACAAATGATGGAGAACCGAGTTTTTTTTTTTTTTGAAGCAGTTTCAGAAAAGGAAAAGTGGTTAGAGGCTATGGTTGAATAGATGGAGTCATTGCATAAAAATCAAACATAGGAGTTGGCAGGACTCTCTAAGGGTAAAAGGGCAATTGGATGCAAGTGGGTTTACAGAAAGAATGAAGGAGCCTCAGAGAAAGAAGGTATGATATATAATGCAAGGTTGGTTGCTAAGGGGTATTTACAGAAGCAGGGGATTGGCTACAATGAAGTATTCTCATCGGTCGTTAGGCATACCACTATTAGGGTATTATTGGCCTTGACAGCTTATCTAGATTTGGAGTTGGAGCAGTTAAATGTCAAAATAGCTTTCCTTCATGGTGAATTGGAGGAGCAGATTTTCATGGAACAACTAGAGGGATTTGAGGAGCTGGAAAAGGAACACCTAGTGTGCAAGCTCAAGAAGTCTCTTTATGGGTTGCAGCAGTTCCCAAGGTAGTGGTATAAGCGGTTTGACTCCTACATGTTGAGTATTGGCTTTACCCGTTGTGAGTATGACCGTTGTTTATGCTTTAAGTCTCTAAAGGATGGTTCTTTTATTTATTTGTTGATTTAGTTGATGATATGCTACTTGCTGCATGAAATTTGAAAGATGTGTGACCTAAAATCGTTGTTGAGTAGAGAATTTGATATGAAAGACCTAGGTGCTGCTAAGAAAATCCTGGGCATAAAAATTGACAGAGATAGAAAGAATAGGAAGTTATGGCTCTCATAGAAGTACATTGAGAAAGTATTGGAGATGTTTGGTATGGACAAGGCAAAGCCAGTTACTATTTTACTGGCTAATCACTTCAAGTTATCCAGCTACCAGTGTTATGGAACAGAGGATGAAGTGCAGTATATGTCAAAGGTTCCTTATGCTAGTGCGGTGGAAAGTTTGATGTATGCAATAGTTTGCACAAGATCAGACTTGGCCCAAGCAGTCAGTATAGTTAGCAAGTTTATGGCTAATCCAGGCAAGGAGCATTGGCAGACTGTAAAATGGATTCTTCGATACTTGAGAGGTACATTTGATTATGATATTTGTTTTGGTACAGTGGATGATTCAGTTTCTATTATTGGGTATGTGGACTCAGATTATACTGTAGATGTGGATGATAGAAAGTCTACTATAGGCTATGTTTTCACATTTGCAAGTTGTCCAAATAGTTGAAGGTCAGCCTTGCAGAGTGTGATTGCTTTATCCACCATAGAAGCAGATACATGGCTATAACAGATGCAGCCAAGGAAGCGTTGTGGTTAAAAGGGCTTGTCTCAGAGATTGGTTTTGAGCAGTAAGCTTTGGGTATATACTGCGATAGTCAAAGTGCCATTGAATTGTCCAAGATCAGGTATATCATACTAGAACAAAGCACATTGATGTGAGGTACCATAAGATCAGAGAGTTGCTTACTTTAGGTGAGATCATGTTATTGAAGGTACATATAAGGGATAATGCAGTAGATATGTTGACAAAGATGCTTCCTTTGGAGAAGTTCAAACATTGTTTGGACTTGCTCCAAGTCACAAACTAATACTGTGAAAATGTTGGGGCTCCAGGTGAAGGTATGGGTCCTCAAGGTTGAGCGGGTCTTCTAAGGGAGTGATTAATCAACAAGGTGGAGATTGTTAAACAATGGCTCATAATCCTTCATCTGCACCTGGGGTGAGGCGAACAAGGAAACGACAAGCAAAAATTGGAAGTGGCACACAGGTTTGGCAGCTATCATGAGCGGGCGAATCTGGGCGGATCCGAGTGCGCAGCAAATTTGATAACCCATGCTAAAAGCGGCAAATGGGAGCCTGTGGATCTGGGCGGATCCGAGCGCATAGCAAATTTAGCAATCCATGCTGGAAGTAGCAAGTGAGAGCCTGCCAAACACATGGGCGTGCATAGATTTGGCAGCTCGAGCCAAGAATGGCACGCATAGATTTGATAGCATGAGCCAAGGATGGCATGCATAGATTTGACAGACTGAGCCAAGGATGGCAGGCGGATGAGTGCGGCGTAGAGATAAAAATCCTAAACAGATTTTTGTAGCCGTAAGGCTTTTTCCTCAATAAAGAAGAAGAATCAGAAATTTCTTGTGGATATAGGTAAATTACCGAACCACATAAATCATTATGTTTTATATTTGATTGCTCTTTTTTTTTCTTATTTTTATATTTAGATTAATTTTTATTCATATTTCATGAATTCCATGATAATTTATTCCACAACATGCCGACTATCAAACGCAGATAACTGTCAAAAAATAAAAATAGAGCAAAACAGAGGTCTGCTACCTATCTAATCGACAGTCTCAATGGCTTGCCATTGTAGAATAGGGACCATAAAAACACCAAGACGACAGTCCATATGCGTTGGCGGAATAGAGGAAAACGTTGGTGAGTTCGCTTTGGATTTGTTCATTTCCTTAAAAATGGAGTATGAGAAAAATCCTCAAATATAAAATTAAGAAACTAAGAGTAGAATGGAAAACAAAAATTAATCGGCTTAGAAGGCATTGAAGATTTTTCCATTTTCTCCTCGTTCTTTCAACGCCTAAATGCTTCTTGATCGAAGAGAGTGCTTCATTGGTTATTAAATCGATAAGAGATGAGGTTATTAAAGTGATGGATAAGCCTCATCTTCAGAGTCTTTGATCCAAAGAAACTCTAAGAGAAGATGATTCATTTATACGGATTTTCTTTTACGTTAGATGAGGTGTCGAGTTTCCTTCGACCTTTGGTTTTGTTTCTTCTCTTATTTTTTTATATGATTTGGTCCCGTCGAATGAACGAAGCCTGGTTCAATCAGTTCAAAAGAATTAGGTATTATAAAAGCTGCACAACATGTTGTGAATCTCACTGATATTATTTTTATAGAGAAATTCCAATAATATTGAAGCCAATTTTTCAAATATGACAAACTATATAAAGTAAAACAACACTTCAGACCAATGCTATAATCTAATAGTTTTATTTAATATAGATAATATTACCAATGCTTAAATGAAAAAAAGAAAAAGAGAACTCGAGTGAGCACATATTTAGTATATCAGTAATGCACTGAGCATTTATTTACTCTTGTTTAATGCCAATGAAATCCACCGAACACTATAATGGGACTATAATAGAATATTGCATGAAGAATGGAAGTGTTAGTTAATCTTTTGAGGTCAAGCATGAGATCCTAATTTCTTCTACAAAAATAGAAGATTTAAATCATACTTTTTAGCTAAACTTTTTAAATAAGACCGTAACAAATAGGATATTGTATGAAGGATGAGAATAGCAACAACTTCTTAATCTTGCATTTGAATGAGACATTTTAAAACTTTATAAAATTTTAAAATGTAATATTTCAAAATATAGTATTTCAGAATTTTAAAATTTTATAAATTTTTTATTTGAATAATTATTTTTAAAAATAAAATTGTCCGAGGATTGTAAAATTTCTATAAATACTTTTTGTAATATTTATATAAATTTATGTAATTTTACATAATATTTTAATAGTTTCATACAAATATTAAAAATTTATGCAATAATATAAAATTATTTGAATAATACTAATCAATATTTTAATAATTTTCAACTATTTTAACTTTTATTTATTATGTATTAATATTTTAATTAATAATATATTTATTAATACCTAATTATAAATGCTTAATGATAAAATAAAATATTTATTAATATTTGAAATGTTTTAATTAAATTTATAATTATATTATAAATATTGTCAATTAAAATAAATTTTATTTATAAAAAATATTTGTAAAAATATATAAATAATCATAATTTTTTTATAAATTTCATTCTTATAAAAAAATAAAATTTAGTTACATAAATTGTAAATAAATTATTAATTTAATTACAAATTTTAATTGAATAATAATATTTATATTAATAATTAATATTACTATAATAAATTAATAAAATTATTTTTAAATAAATTTTATTTTATTTTTTAATATTATTGATTAGTTAATAAATAATGTTGGTGTTGGTATTAATAATAAATTAATATTTTAAGTAAAATAAATATTTAGGTAATGGTTATTTATATTTAAACTAAATATTTGTAATATTTATGAAATTATTTTGGCATGGGCATGTAATCAAATTAAATTTTTTGACTATTTCTAAAGATTTCAAGATGATTTATGAATAACATTGGAGATAGAATTTATAGATGATGACTTTAAAATTTATAAATTTTATGAAATTTAGAAGTTCTTCCTCGGAGTAAAAAAAAATGATTTTAAAATTTTGAAATTTTGTTTCAAATGAAATCTATTATGAAGGTCTTCTATTCATAGATAACGTATTATTTGTAAGGCATAATAAGATTTTTTTAGTTTTATATAAGTACTCAAAATTTATCTAACGTACAATTGATGTATAATTAAATCTAATATAAGTTATCACATATCTAAGATTTACTCTAAAGCATGCTTTACATGGGATTGAATTCATGCCATGGTGCTTACTAACTTTCTAAGCCAAATTTAAATGAGACCATATCTACTTGCTTGGTCCATGCCATTGTGCAAGATGGGGTGTAAATCCACCATGTAGGAAGGGATACTCTACACACTAGTGACACTACTAGAAAAGTATGATTGATCGAAGAATTTTATCGAGAAAAAAAATCCCTCACAATTTTGAGGGATTTTTCAACAAAAAATATTAACTATAAAACTTTTCAACAAACAATATTTTCTTACAAAATCCATCACAAAATTAATTTTGCGAGAAATTTTTCGAGGAATCTTTCTAACATAAATAGGTTCTTTATAAAAAAAATTTGATAAAAAAATCCCTCAAAAATTAATTTTGCAAGGGAATGAGTTCTTAGTAAAATTTTTTGATGGAAAAAATTCCTCAACATCCCTGATAAAATTAATTTCTAAGGGTTTTTGCGAGGGATTTTTGATGATTTTGCGAGGAATTTTTTGAGAGATATTTCTATAATAAATAGCTTTTTTGTAAAAAAATTGATAAAAAAATCCCTCAAAAAATATTTTAGAAATTAATTTATGAGGGATTTTTTGAGAGATTTATTTTCATTAATGGGTCATTAGTAAAATCAAGAAAATAACAATAACAATAATAATAACATCATAAAATATAATAATTAATATATTTTATATCAATAAATAATTACTTGTGAATATATTACCTTCATTTGATTTTCTCCAATATTTCAAAAAGAAAAAGAATATAAAAAATATTGAAAGTTTAAAGCCTTCAAAAATGATTATTAACGATTAAGAGGCAGAATTACATCAAGTCACTTTAGAATAAATAGCATTGCTTGTACAATAAGAAATTATGGGATCATACTTATAGCATGAGAATTAATTATTTCATTCAACTAATGCATGGGGACATGCATTAATATTATCTAATAGCAAATATAAAATATAGTTTTCTCGCTACCTTATTTCATAACTACTAAATCACCTTCTATTTACTAAATAAGTATACTTGTCTATATGCATATATGTATATAATATTAAAATGAGTATTAAAGGTATTTAGATTTATCAAATTTGCTTACAAATGGATTATTGTTTGATTCACAAATAAAAATTATTATATAAAATAAATATTGATAATCTTGAAACTAAAAATGCTCAAATAACCTATTTGAATTTTCTTTTGTCTTTGGATGCTACATTAAATAGGATCTTTTTAATACTCCAAATTTCTCTCTCTATCCTAGCCAACTTTTCTCTAAAACAGTTTATTCATCTTCTTTTTTTATAAAAAAATATTTTATTATTAAATGTACATTATAGGTTCTTATTTGATGTTAAGATAAAAATAGGAGCAAAGAAAAGAGAGTCTATGAGTATAGAATCACTAGGCTTCTTCTTATGCTGTGAAGACAATGAGACCCTCCCAAAGTGGATTATTTAGGATCTAAAAATACCAATTAATGGTGTTATAAAAAAACAACCAGTTATTTTTTGTGCATGATGCTGAGATTGTATATAAAATTCCATATGAGAAGTGCACACATTTAGTTGGCCCCTTTCTTTGAGTGATTAAAAAGATAATGCGAGATTCTAAGCATGACCTTATTGCTTATACCTGGGCGAACCTACCTAAGTGCCAACCCTAAGACCACAAACCAAGTAGATAAGTAAGGAGTGTTGATAAATTGTGCTAGATTACTTTCATTCCAAGATGTTTGTTGATTTAAGAGCCAAACATGAACTGTACTAGAGCTAATTTGGGCAAAAGGGATCCATGATTCCATGATTCATTCATGGACAAGGCCTATTTGCTTTACTATAGAAATGATAAGTTAGCATGAATAGATCAACTTGGTTGCTCATAAAGATGCTTCAATGTGCCGTACAAAATTGCCAAGCCTCTTAGGTAAATAGTTCTAGGACATGCTATCAAATGGAAAGAAGACAGTCACTAAGAACTCAAACCCAAATTTTTATGCATGACAATATGATAATATCAATGGCCATCATGCATGACAATTTACACTCAGTCTTTATAATTTAATATGTTATTGATATTAAATCAAAAAAATAATGCACAAAAATCCCTCTCAAAATTAGGGATTTTTTGAGATATTTTTTATTAATTTTTTTACAAAGAAGCTATTTATTATAAAAATGTCCCTCAAAAAATCATAAAAAAAATCCCACGCAAAATCCTCATAAATTAATTTTGCGAGAGATTTTATGAGGGATTTTTTTCATCAAAAAATTTTACTAAGGACTCATTAATGAAAAATAAATCCCTCAAAAAATCTATAGCAAAATTAATTGCAGAAGGATTTTTTATCAATTTTTTTTACAAAGAAATCATTTATTATAGAAATATCCTTCAAAAAATTTCTCACAAAATCATCAAAAAATCTCTCATAAATTAATTTTGTGAGGGATTTTTGTGAGATTTTTTTATCAAAAAATTTTACTAAGGACTCATTAATGAAAAATAATTCCCTTGAAAAATCTCTCACAAAATTAATTTTTTAGGGATTTTGTGAGAGATTTTTTGATAAAAAAAATATTAACTAAAAAATTTTTCAAAGAAAAAATATTTTCTCAAAAATCCTCCAAAAATTAATTTTGTGAGGGATATTTTGAGAGATATTTCTATCATAAATGGGTTCTTTCTAAAAAAATTGATAAAAAAATCCATTAGAAAATCTCTCATAAATTAATTTTTGAGGGATTTTGCGAGGGATATTTTGACAAAAAAATATTAGTTATAAAATTTTTTGATAAAAAAATTATCTAAAAAATCCCTTATAAAATTTATTTTGCGATGGATTTGCTAAGAAAATTTTTTCTCATAAATGAGTTTAAAAAAATTTCTCAAAAAATCGTTCGAAAACCTTTCCTCATAGATTCCCTTGAAAAATGATATGTTGCCTAAATTATTAAATTATACATCAAGCCATATCTAAATAGAAGTTTAATAAATTACTTTTTGTTTCTTTGCTTATTAGGACTTGATCAAATTCAAGAAATGCAATTAGTAGTCGCTAGGTCTTCATAAACCCTATTCCAACATTTATAATTCATTAATGACATATTTTTAGTTGTTGCCCACCAAAGAGGGAGGGTGAATTGGGTTATTAAAAAATTAATTACTATGCAGGTATATGCTTTAACCCTAATTAAATTCGATTTGCAGCGGTGTAGTGTAGTGCACAAGATAGTAATATGAGAATCAAGTAATCATAAACACAAGAGATTTTATAATGGTTCGATGCCAAACTCAGCACTTAGGTCCACTCCCCAAAACCTTTGGGAATTTCACTAATTATATCGCAACGATAACAACCTCTAGCCTTCCCCAGCTAGCCCTCTTATTTTACAAGGCACAAGGCAGCCAAAACCCCTAGCCTTCCCTGTCTAGTCCTTTTGTTTAATGGCACAAGGAAGCCAACCCCTAGCCTTACCAGGCTAGTCCTCTTATTTAACGGCACAAGGAAGCCAACAAGAACCAAAGGGTTAATACTAACCCTTTTACAAAAGATTCAAAGTAAATGATGACAAGTAGCTCCTACAATGAGCAAATATTCAGAGAATACTTTACAAATTTGTAGCAAATCTTCAGCAATAAATGAACAAAGATATGGTAGCTGGACTCTTAATTTGCTTGAAGGCTTTAAACGATCTGGACGACTTCTCAGCAATAAATGATCTTCAATGCACAGCAACTAGCTTTCAACCACTCTGAAAATATGCAATAAAAGCTTTCTTTCTTGGATATCTCTCTTGTATTTTTCTTTTCAAATTTTCGTTATGTTTTGCTTCTAATCTCAGCTATATAATAATCCAACAGCAAAAAGATTCGTTAGAGACAATTGAAACAAATGGAAATAAAAACGGAAAAAAAAGATAACCGTTGAGATTATTTCCCTTAAGCATTGAATGCATGAATCCATTTGAGGTAGGAAGAACTTTGTCATAATTCAAAAATCAAAAGTTAGTCTAGCTGAAAATAGCAATCAAAATAAAGTATATAGAGAGAAGCATGCTCAAAATAACCAGAAACACAGCTAATTGGAATAAATTCCAGGCAGCTGAGAGAAGAAGACAGTCGGCCATTAGAAGAGGAGAGTCCTCAGCTAGCTCATCAGCTAGCTTCTAAGAGATCATACGTTAATGATAAAATGGCTCAGGAGAGGGGAGCTAGCTCCTTAGCTAGCTAAAACAATGAATAGTTAGCTTCCCAGCTAACTAGCAAGCAATACATGCGGTTCAGGAGAAAAATTCAACTTCCATTAGTTAGCTACTTAGCTAACTATATTTGAATGGCTCACGGTCATCCAGGAGAAACAAAGACGTCAGTTAGCTATTCAGCTAAGTAAACAATTGTTAGTTAGCTTCCCAGCTAACTAAGCTCAAAAGGCAATAAAGCAGCCGTACAGGAGAGTTAGCTTGTCAGCTAACTAATGAAAAAAGGCAGCCATACACCCAGTGAAAAGCTAGCTTTCCAGTTAACTAAACCAAAGGTCAGCTAACTCTCCAGCTAACTAAGATTGAATGCGCTCAGCTTGGATTTCCTATGAAAAGATAGCAGTTAGCTAAGAGAGAAACCAGTTAGCTCCAAAACAAAGCAGTCAACTAACATGGGATGCTAGCTAGCTAAAACAAGCATCAGCTAGCTCACCAGTCAACTGAAAAAGAGGGGCGCTCGGCCAAGACAATTTAACAGGGAATGATAGTTAACTAAAGGGCAAACCAGCTAGCTATCAGGGAAGTCAAGTTAGATAGCTAGCTAACTGATACCCAAATCAAATGGCTGGCATAGAGGCGTTCAAATCCATAGTTAACTAAAATGAAATCCAGCTAACTCACAAAGAGGCCAAGATAGCTAACAAGGAACTCTAGCTAGCCAAAGAAGAAGCAAGCTAGCTAGCCAGCTAGCTCAAAAATGAAACGCTGGCTAGCAACTGTAACAGGCACCTCAGCTAGCTAAAATGAAACTTCAGCTAGCTAACGAAGCAACAAGCTAGCTAACCAGCTAGCTCAAAAAATCAATAGTTCGGCCAAGTCATAGACATAGTTTCGTAGTTAGCTGAATGTTATGCCAGCTAGCTAAATGAAGAAGCAAGCTAGCTAAATAGCTAACTCCCAAGCCAAAAAGGAACGGCCAGGGCTAAAAGATATTCATTTGATATCAATTCTGTTGGAAAAATAAAAGGGATATACTCACATAAAATTTTGCATGAAGATACTTACTTATAGAGCATCTAAACTTCCCTGCAACAAGCTTGATAAATAGAATTAATCATTGCTTAATTATTTTGTAAACATCAAAATTAATGTAGGGTCAACAATCTCCCCTTTTTGATGATGACAAAACCCTTAAGCATGCAAAGAAACAATATGAGAAGTATTGAATACTCAGGAGTGGAAATAGAAAAATATTACTTTCTCCCCCTGACAATATGAATAAGTAAACTCTGAATATGGAGTGACAATTTGAATAAGTAAACTCCCCTGAATATATGGAGTTTTTATTTTTCTCCATTCCCTTAATGTATGCAACATTCTTCTCCCTCTTTTTGTCATTGATCAAAAAGAAGATTGAAGAGTCTTGCAATAAATTCAAGCATAAACATCAAGATAATTGGAGCATTCATACAGATTTATGATAGTCATACAGAGCATTACAAGATTAAGTAAAATCATACAGATATTACATGTCATAGTTTGAAGTCATACAACACAAAAAGTAGAGTCATAAACATTCATTACTAAAGAAATACATTCATTTCTCATCATCATCAGAAGAAATTTGAACAGAGGATTCATCTTGCTTCCTGGAGGTTCCTGGTTTGTCTTGAGAAGGTTGAGTTGGAGGAGACCAGAGGTATGGATGTGAATATGAAGCATCAGGAGCTGAAGTGGCAGAAAGAGCAATGTAGGTTTCCACAAGTTGGCTCAACCTAGTGAGAGATGCGGACCAATGATCAACTGCATTTGTGGCATCCCTAGTTTGGCTTGCATTGGCTCGCATCTGATACTCTACCCATTCAGCCTTGGTCTCAAAGTTTTTATTTTTAGTTTTTAAAAAATTAATCTCCTTCAAGATCCGGTCCAAGACAGATTCATTATGATGAAAACTCACATTAAGAATGTTAACATCGTGGACAAGTTGGCTTAGAATAATCTTGAACTGAGAAAGAGTCTCAAAATGGATGAAATATGAGGTACAAGAGTTTGATCATTAACTGAAGAAGCACTGTCTCCAGAGCTTCGACTGGAATTAGCAAGGGACAATTCATGGATAATTTGTTGGAGTTGTTCTTCATAGATACAGACAGTAGGAGGAATATGAGCAGAGTTGTCATTTCGAAAGGAGGGTCCAGCAGCAGTGACATCAGGAGGTTCAAATAAAAATGGATTTTGATCAGCTATCATAGCAGCAATGTATGGATTTGGTTGATGGAAATCAAAATTAAAGAAGTTTTGAGGTGAACAAGCAGGAGCAGGCATACTAGGTGGTGGCATATTACTAGATTGTCCAGTTCTGGATCTAACCTTAATCCAAACACCATCTCTTTTGGCATAGTCCATACGGTGCAGCAAGTGAGCATTAAACACGTCAGTATGACGTAATGCTACCACAGTTTCTCCTTTAAGCTTTATATTGAAAAACTCAAACACATATGTGAGAAACATACCATAAGGCAATGCAACCTTCGACCTACTCAGAGATTCTTTCATTATAGTCATCATAAGGTAAGGCAGATCTGCTGGGTCTTCTATTAGAATGTCGTACATCAAGCATATGTCTCTATCTGTTACCACATTAAATGAACCAGATCTATGGGCAAGAATCTTGGCAATGATACTGTGAAACAATCTATTTTCTACTAACAACATGTTTGCATCAAGAGTATCTATGTTGCTAGCTTCATTGTCATCTATGTTAAGGATCATACCAAGTTTATAACCCCGTTCACTAGGAAGGATTTCTAAGATACCATCACAAGGAATGTTTAAGGTGGAACCTAACGTTTTACTGTCAAGGTCAATCCTAGTCTTTTTGACACAGGAAGAAATAGTTCCACTACCAAAGGTTATATTGTCATAAAATTCTTTAATCAGTTCAGGATATATAAGTCTTTTGGTAGATAACAATTTTGCCCATCCTTGATTTGTAAGAAGTTTTCCAATTTTAAAACCTTCTTGATCTAGGAAGTTAAAATTAACTAACCTGCCATGAGCGAAAGATTTGGCGGCTATTAGAGTGTTGACATGAGAAGAAGATGAGGAAGACTTCCTTCGAAGATCAGAATCATCATCCCTCAAGATTACTTTCTTCTTGGAAGTCATCCACGATCTTCTTGAAAGCCATCCACGATCTTCTTGAAAGATAGATAGAGAGAAAAACTAGGAAGAAAGATGGAATGAAGTTTGATGGAATGAGTGAGGAGTGATTGATGAAGGATGAAGATGTGAAGAGTTGAAGTGGAGAGGACGACCGGTTGGAGAGAGATGGATTTGAATGAAGCGGATGAAGAATGATATGAAGAAGACGGATGGAAAAAGTTATATATAGAGGAGGTTCTAGGCGTTGCTTGGTTGGTTAGCTGCCATGAAAGGAATAAATGAGGAATGAGTTGGCTGGTGGTGGATTAAATGTAAAGCTTTTTAAAACTCAAAAGAGGATTTGACCGGTTGAGGGATATCTAATTATATCAACTTTAAAGTCTAGCTAACTTCTAGCACACTCAATATTTAATTTCATAAAGAGATTTAATTGAAAGATGTCATGCAACTTTAATTTTTGGGTAAAAAGCATGAAAGTATTTTATCAATTGATTCATTAAGCAGTAGGATCAAGCATTCCTAATTCTCTTCTAATTTCATAAAATTTTGTTTCATCTAGAGGCTTAGTGAAAATATCAGCAATTTGGTTTTCAGTATTTAAAAATTCAATAACAACATTTCCATTGTTAACATGATCTCTAATGAAATGATGTCTAATTTCTATATGTTTGGTTTTGGAATGTTGAATAGGATTTTTAGTTAAGCTGATTGCACTTGTATTATCACATTTTATAGGTATGGCTTTTTGTTTAATACCATAATCTTCTAGCTGTTGCTTAATCCATAAGATTTGAGCAACAGCAACGTATTCGGCTTCAGCCGTAGACAGTGCTACTGAAGTTTGCTTTTTGCTAAACCATGAAATTAAGTTAACACCTAAAAACTGGCAAGTTCCACTGGTTGATTTTCTATCTAGTTTACATCCAGCAAAGTCTGAATCAGTGTATCCTATTAAGTCAATGCTAGATAGTTTGTCATACTATAAACCTAAATTTACTGTTCCATTTAAATATTTAAATATCTTTTAATAGCAAGCAAGTATGATTCTTTAGGATTGGCTTGATATCTAGCACACATGCAAACACTGAATAAAATATCTGGTCTACTAGCAGTTAAATACAACAATGATCCTATCATGCCTCTATATAATTTCAAATCAACAGACTTTTCATTATTATAAGATTCAAGTCTACACAATGAGCTCATAGGGGTACCGATTGTTTTGGATGTCTCCATGCCAAACTTTTTGATCATTTCTTTGGTATATTTCGATTGGCTTATGAAGATCCCATCTTTGCTTTGTTTGATTTGTAGTCCGAGGAAGTAGTTCAGCTCTCCCATCATACTCATCTCGAACTCTCTGCATAAGCTTAGCAAAGTCCTTGCACAAAGAATCATTAGTGGCACCAAATATGATATCATCAACATAGATTTGAATAATTAAGATTTCTTTATCTTGTCTTTTAATAAATAAAGTTGTATCCATATTTCCTCGAATAAAGTCATTACTGATCAAGAATTTACTTAATCTTTCATACTAAGCCCGGGGTGTTTGTTTTAAACCATATAAAGCTTTTTTCAATTTATAAACGTGGTTTGGAAACAAGTGATTTTCAAATCCATGTGGCTGTTCCACAAAAACTTGTTCAGTAATGTATCCATTCAAGAAAGCGCTTTTAACATCCATTTGATATAGTTTAAAATTCATGAAACAAGCATAAGCAAGAAGTAATCTAATAGCTTCTAATCTAGCAACAGGGGTATAAGTCTCATCAAAATCAATTCCTTCTTCTTGATTATAACCCTTAGCTACTAATCTTGCTTTATTTATAATTATATTACCATGTTCATTCAATTTGTTTCTAAAAACCCATTTAGTTTCAATAATTTGATGATTATTAGGTCTTTCAATAAGAGTCCATACATTATTTCTTTCAAACGGGTGAAGTTCCTCATGCATGGCATTAATCCAATCAACATCATTTTTAGCATCATCATAACATTTAGGTTTAATTTTAGATACGAATGCTAAGTTATTATAAGCATCTCTAAATGATGATCTAGTTCTAACTCCATGAGATGGATCACCTATAATTTGATCTTTAGGGTGACTGAGAACGTATCTCCATCCTCTTTCTAATTCATCATTACCTTGTGAGGCTTCAGGTAGGTCAGCGTTCCCTTCTTCATTTACCTCTTGTATATCTGAGTCATTTTTGTCCTTCAGTGTGATGTCCTTGAGTTGATCTTCAATTTCATCTGCATCATTCAAACCTTTTCTCTTCCTTAATGGAAGATCATTAGATTCATCAAAGATAACATGAATCGATTCTTCAACTACTAGAGACTTTTTATTAAATACTCTAAAAGCTCTACTATGCAAAGAATAACCGAGAAAAATTCCTTCATCAGATTTAGCATCAAATTTATCAAGATTTGATTTTCATTATTTAATACAAAACATCGGCATCCAAAAACATGAAAATAACTTATATTAGGTTTCCTTCCTTTCCAAAGCTCATACGGAGTCTTTTTCAAAATAGGTCTAATTAATGCATGATTTAAAACATAGCATGCAGTGTTAATAGCTTCCGCCCAAAAATATTTTGGAAGATTGCTCTCACACAACATCGTACAGGCCATTTCTTCTAAGGTTCTATTCTTTATTTCTACTACTCCATTTTGTTGTGGTTTTTGGTGCAGAAAAATTGTGTTCAATTTCATTTTCATTACAAAAATCTTCAAATATTTATTTTTAAATTCTTTTCCATGATCACTTCGAATCGATAAAACAGAAGAATTCTTTTCATTTGTAATTCTCTTAAATAATTTTTAAAATACTGGAAATGCTTCATCTTTACTATTTAAAAATAAAACCCATGTAAAACAAGAAAAATCATCAATAACAACAAAACCATATCTTTTTCCTCCTAGACTAGTTGTTCTTGTAGGACCAAATAAATCCATATGCAAGAGTTCTAAAGGTCTAGTGGTTGAAACTAAATTCTTTGATTTAGAAGATACTTGGGTTTGTTTTCCAAATTGACAAGCATTACAAATCTTATCTTTTTCAAAAATAAATTTTGGCAAACCATGTACTAAATCCTTCTTAATTAATTTAGATAATAAATTCATGCTTGCATGAGCTAGCCTACGATGCCATAACCAACTATTATCAGTTTTATTATTTGTAGCAACTAGGCAATCAATATTTTTATCATGCAAATCATTTAAATTAACAATGTACACATTTTCATGCCTTTGACCAATAAATTTCATATTTTTATTTGCAGGATTTTTAACAATGCATAAAGATGATTCAAATGTAACATTAAATCCTTTATCACATAATTAACTAATACTAAGTAAATTATGTTTCAGTCCTTTCACAAGTAAGACATTATCAATATAAGCATGAGGTGTGATACCTATTTTTCCAATGCCAATTATTTTTCCTTGGCCATTATCATTGAAAGTAACAACACCTCCATCTTTTGCCTCCAAAGTGATGAATTGTGATTCATCACCGGTCATGTGCCTTGAGTACCCACTGTCCAAGTACCATTGTCTTTTAATTGCTCGGGTTGCAAGACACCTCATCATTATCAGCCATGAAACAAACATTTGCAATTTTAGTTTTCTCTTCTTCTTCTAAACTTGTAGCTTCGTGTCGCTCCATATAGCCATCATTGCTTTCTTCTTTACTCTTTAGATCCTTTCTTTAATAGTGGACATTCTGGTATGATATGTCCAGGATTTTTGCACTCATAGCATGTAGGAGGTTCACTCTTTTCCTTATCTTTGCTATGGTCTCCTTTGACAAAATGTTTTTTTTTCCAAACTTCTTTCTTTTCATGAACTTTTTGAATTTCCTTGAGATAAGTGTCATTTCATCATCTTTCTCACTGTCACTTATGGTTTCCTCACTTTCATCATCTCGAGTTACACTTTTTAATGCCATAGTTCTTTTCTTCTTTGATTCTTCTTCATCAATATGTTGTCGTTGCTGAAGCTCATGAGTCATCAAAGAACGACTAACTCTTCAAGTGATAAAGTGTTGAGATCCTTTGCTTCTTGTATAGCCGTAACTTTGGCTTCCCATGACCTAGGTAAAGATCTTAAGATTTTTCTAACAAGATCACTGTTAGCATAAGATTTTCCAAGACTTTTCAGTCCATTAATAATATCAGTAAATCTTGTAAACATTTCAGTAATATTCTCAGCAGAATCCATCTTAAACAATTCATACTTATGAACAAGAATATTTATTTGGATTCTTTGACTTGATTTGTGCCCTCATGGGTAACTTCAAGTCTATCCCAAATTTCTTTAGCAGACATGCAAGTAGATATGCTATTAAACTCATTTGCATCAAAAGAGCAATAAAGAACATTCATAGCTTTAGCATTTAATTGAGCTAGTTTCTTATCTTGCTCATTCCATTCAGATTCAGGTTTTGCAATATTAATATTATCAATCATAACAGTGGGTGTGTGGTCCATTAATTATGATTCCCCATAAATCATAATCTAGTGCTTGAATGAAGATTTTTATTCGTGTTTTCCAATATGTGTAATTTGTTCCACTGAACAAAGGTGGTCTATTAGTTGACTGTCCTTCAATCAACATAGATCTCATTTGGATCACTACTGATCTTTGGCTCAAGCTAATCAAAGCTAGAAATTAGGAGCACACTGCTCTGATATCACTTGTTGCCCAGATGTAGCAACCCAAGAGGGAGGGATGAATTAGGTTATTAAAAATTAATTACTATGCAAGTATGTGCTTTAACCCTAATTAAATTCAATTTGCAGCGGTGTAGTGTAGTGCACAAGATAGTAATCAGAGAATCAAGCAATCACAAACACAAGAGATTTTATAGTGGTTCAGTGCCAAACTCAGCACCTACGTTCACTCCCCAAAACCTTTGAAATTCCACTAATCGTATCACAACGATTATAACATCTAGCCTTCCCCGGCTAGCCCTCTTATTTTACAAGGCACAAGGCAGCCAAAACCCTAGCCTTCCCTAGCTAGTCCTCTTGTTTAATGGTACAAGGAAGCCAACCCCTAGCCTTACCAGGCTAGTCCTCTTGTTTAACGGCATAAGGAAGCCAACAAGAACCAAAGGGTTAACACTAACCCTTTTACAAAAGATTCAAAGTAAATGATGACAAGTAGCTCCTACAATGAGCAAATATTCAGAGAATACTTTATAAATTTATAGCAAATCTTTAGCAATAAATGAACAAAGATGTGGTAGCTGGACTCTTGATTTGCTTGAAGGCTTTAAACGACTTCTCAGCAACAAATGATCTTCAATGGACAGTAACTAGCTTTCAACCACTTCAAAAATATACAATAAAAGCTTTCTTTCTTGGATATCTCTCTTGTATTTTTCTTTTCAAATTTTCATCATGTTTTGCTTCTAATCTCAACTATATATAATAATCCAACAGCAAAAAGATCCGTTAGAGACAATTGAAACAAATGGAAATAAAAATGGAAAGAAAATATAACCGTTGAGATTATTTTCCTTAAGCATTGAATGCATGAATCCATTTGAGGTAGAAAGAACTCTCTCATAATTCAAAAATCAAAAGTTAATCTAGCTGAAATAGCAATCAAAATAAAGTAGAGAGAGAGAAGCACACCCAAAATAACTAGAAACGCAGCTAACTAGAATAAATTCCAGGCAGCTGAGAGAAGAAGACAGTCGGCCATCAGAGGAGGAGAGTCCTCAGCTAGCTCATCATCTAGCTTCCAAGAGATCACACGTTAAAGATAAAATGGCTCAGGAGAGGGGAGCTAGCTCCTTGGCTAGCTAAAGCAATGAATAGTTAGCTTCCCAGCTAACTAGCAAGCAATCCATGCGTCTCAGGAGAAAAAGTCAACTTCCATTAGTTAGCTACTTAGCTAACTAAATTTGAATGGCTCACGGTCGTCCAGGAGAAACAAATACGTCAGTTAGCTATTCAGCTAAGTAAACAACTGATAGTTAGCTTCCAGCTAACTAAGCTCAAAAGGCAATAAAGCAGCCATCCAGGAGAGTTAGCTCGTCAGCTAATTAATGAACAAAGGCAGCCATACACCCAGTGAGAAGCTAGCTTTCCAGTTAACTAAACCAAAGGTCAGCTAACTCTTCAGCTAACTAAGATTGAATGGCGCTCGGCTTGGATTTCCTGTGAAAAGATAGAAATTAGCTAAGAGAGAAACCAGTTAGCTCCAAAACAAAGCAGTCAACTAATAGGGATGCTAGCTAGTTAAAAGAAGCATCAGCTAGCTCACCAGTCAACTGAAAAAGAGGGGCGCTTGGCCAAGACAATTTAATAGGAAATGATAGTTAACTAAAGGGCAAACCAGCTAGCTATCAGGGAAGTCAAGTTAGCTAGCTAGCTAACTGATACCCAAATCAAACAGCTGGCACAGAGGCATTCAAATCCATAGTTAACTAAAATAAAATCCAACTAACTCACAAAGAGGCCAAGCTAGCTAACAAGGAACTCTAGCTAGCCAAAGAAGAAGCAAGCTAGCGAGCCAGCTAGCTCAAAATGAAATGGCTCGGCTAGCAACTGTAACAGGCACCTTAGCTAGCTAAAATAAAATCCAGCTAGCTAATGAAGCAACAAACTAGCTAACCAGCTAGCTCAAAAAATCAACAGTTTGGCCAAGTCACAAACATAGTTTGGTAGTTAGCTGAATGTTATGCCAGCTAGCTAAATGAAGAAGCAAGCTAGCTAAATAGCTAACTCCCAAGCCAAAAAGGAACGGCCAGGGCTAAAATATATTCATTTGATATCAATTCTATTGGCAAAATAAAAGGGATATATACTCACATAAAATTTTGCATAAAGATACTTATAGGGCATCTGAACTTTCCTGCAACAAGCTGGATAAATAGAATTAATCATTGCTTAATTGTTTTGTAAACATCAAAATCAATGTAGAGTCAACATTAGTGTTGATTGTCATCTCCAAAATCTAAATTTCACCAAAAGCCTTCTTAGTCTTCACTAATTCATGTAAAAGCACACTTAACAAAAAGCCTAGATATGAAGAACTTATTCTTTTGTAGTTACTATACTAATATATTCAGCATGTACAAGCACATAATTTATCTTAGATTAGATAAATTAATGATTATGAACTCATCAATAAGTAAGATAATGTCTATGATCTTATTTGATTTAGATTTTTTTATCATTTATATAAAATGGTAAATGAGATACTACTTTTTTTTTTCAACAATCCAACTAAAATAATATAAAAAATAGTGACTTTATATATTAATAAATTATTTAAATAATTTATGAAGGGATTTAAATGGTTAATAAAATCTTGATAGTTCTTCCAACTAATATTTCTTTTAAAAAATATCTCCCATTAAATATATTTCCAAATGTGTTATATAATTAAAGAGTAACAATAGAACAAGAGACTAAGAAAATAGAAAGTATTGGAATATGTTCTCCCTTATTTCATCTTTTCTTATTTCATCCGTATCTTATTTTATCAAATCATTCTAAAATATAATTCATGCCATCTATTTATAGGCAAATGATAAAAGATGTTATAGATAATACCAATAGACATAACCTTCTTTGGAATACCAATGGACAACATCTTTATAACTTGACATAACCTTCACTTAAAATACCAATGGACATCCATTTTATTAGTAATATTATAACACTCCATTTTAGATATCCATTTATTTGACCATAGAAAGTACATTATTCATGTCTTTTATTGAAAGGGATACTGTCTCATTAAAAACCTTTCCACAAAAACCCAATGGGAAAAAATAGAGCTAAAAAAAAGAGTATAGTATTTTGCTCCTCTTTTGATTGCATTTCTTAATATACTTCCCTTAAAATTATCATTCGAGAACCTTGAGTCATCGTAGTCCAATTTTTTGGACTAACTCTTCAAATCTCTTTGTAGATAGTGCTTTCGTAAATAAATCAGCGAGATTATCGCTAGATTGAACTTTGTTGGTCCAGATAGCAACCCAAGAGGGGGGGGGTGAATTGGATTTTTCAAAAATTTAAACTCTTTTAAAAATAAACCCCAGCAGAAATAAAAACTTAGATTCGCACAAATTAAAATAGAATATGCACAAATAGAGAGTTAAAGATAATGAGACAGTCACGGCAAACATAGGAGATTTTATAGTGGTTTGGTGTACCTATACCTACGTCCACTCCCAAGTATCTCTTGGGTCCACACTATAATCAATCTGATTACAGCAGAGTTGTTTTGCAAGCTCACAACTCGAACTTATTGTTTTCCTGGGTGCACAACGAACCCACCTGGTTTTCAAGGCTTACCAGCACAAAACCTTACACCACAAGCAAACTGCTTGCACAAGGCTAACAACCTCAAAGGAATCAATCCTCCGATTAACCCAGCAAACAATAATTATTTTTACAAAACAAAGGCTCCTCCAATGAGCAAATATACAATGATAGAACACGAAATAAAGAGATAGAAATCAAAGCCTGATTTGCAGATCTTGGTGGCTTGCTTCTTCTCTTCTCTTGAATGGATCTTCCTTTAGAATGCTCTTGAAGCTCCGAAGATTAGAAAACTAGGGCTTGCTTCTTCTCTTGAGACTTTTCAAAATGAAACTACGAAGGCTTGGAATCTCTCTCTTTTCTTTTGGGAAATCAGAATGATCTTTCCTCTCGAATCTTCCCTCTTTTCTTTTCTGATGGATTTCAAAGATTTTTCTCTATTCTTATCTTTTTGTCTCTCTTTTTCTTCTCTTTTTCTATATTTTTCTATATGTTTTTCAGATGCAGCAAACCCTCTTCTTATAGATCAGTTTAATCCATAAATAGTTTAAAACTATCCGTTAGAAACAAGTGTAAGAAGGATTAGATCCAAAAATAGTAAAAGCCATTGGGATTAAAAAGATAAAAGTAAAGTTTAGAGTCGTTCTGACAGTTCTGAAGTCGCGTCTGACATTCTGGAGTCGGCTCTAAATCAAAAATCCCCAAATCGCTTGAACTGGAGTAATCTCTGACTTTTCTGGGGTCGACACAAAAATCTTCTTGAGTCGACTCTAACAGTCCCGGAGTCGACTCTAAGTCGTGGCCAGAAAAACCATCATTCTATTTTTTCTGTTGGAGTCGGCTCTAACAGTTCAGGAGTTGACTCTAAGTATGTGCCGATTTTTAGAATCGACTCTGCGATTCTATGTGTCGACTCTAATGTCTGCAATCTTACCTTGACATTAGATTCGAACTAGAACTTGATTTGTCTTATAATTTTGATTAATAAATCATATCATAAATTGAAAAACTTAATCAAAATCATTAGTAACTTCAAATTTTATACTCAAATAGTTTTGTTAATCATCAAAATCAACAATTGGGTCAACAATCTTTCCCTTTTTGATGATGATAAAAACTTTGAGTATATGCATTAAAAAATCATTTGAATTAAGAATTATAGACATTGTTAAAGCTTTAAAACTTTCTAACAGAGAATTTGATGTCAAGTTTCAAAATAAACTTTAAAAACATACTTGAGTTCTATTATAAACAGCAATCAAGATGATTTAACATAAAAAAAACATTAAGCTCCCCCTGCATTAAATAACTCCCCCTATGCAAGGTATGTTGGGAATTGTATCCTAAAGCCAATCATTTGATGATTGTGCTGATGAAAATTGTATATAAATTGATATATTAATAAAAGTTATTTGACAGTTTATTCATTACAAGAACATCTTCTTAAAACTCCTAATAGTAATGAAGCCCTCAGGATCTTCCTTCACGATAAAGGAGGATTTATCTTTGAAGGTCCTTAAAAGAGTTCGCGACCAAATAATATACTATGACAGGGCCATAGTACTATCAAATATAGGATGTTGTATATCATATTTGTTGGTTGTCCTCTTAACCAAGGAGTATAGAGACACTGGTATGACATACAGGTGAAAGTGTAGGAGTACATTTCACCGAACGTGACTCATTTTTGGATACTCTACTGTCAAGAGTTAATCCGAGAAGATATATGTATAAGTATCCTTCAGACCTGAAGATCATAACCAGTGGCTTACAAGAAACTCATTGTACTTAGGTGCCGGACCACCTGAATTTCTAATCCAGCTACGAAAGGTTACTAGATGCAGTCAAGTACTTATGGTAGTCAGTTATGGATCAAGATGAATTTGACCTATCCCGTTAAAAGGAGAAATGCTTGTGTTTCAATTTAGCAAGACCTTGGCCAAGGCACTTCATGTGAAAGTCACATGATCACTAAAATTGAAATCACTTTATGGATTTGCTGTTTAGAGTTGACAGGCTCTTAAGCCATCCTTAGCATTTGTGGTCAAGAGGATGAATTATACGGTAACTGTTTCTTAGGGTTCTTGGAGTTTGCTCGACAACTCTTCGATCTATTCGGACGTCGAGTTCCATTGCTAGATGGGCACATCGATTAGTATAGAAAATTATTTCTATGCTACCGGCTTAGGTTCGAACCTAGAGTCACACGCATAGAAGTTTCCTAGGATGATCTATTTGCTGATCAACGATTGAGAATCGTATATGATTTAATTAATCAATTTGATTGATTGAATTATCTCAATTGGATTAAGTACAAGTGAATAAGATTCAATTTGGTTTAAGTCTACTAGAAGGACTAATCAATTTCAAATATTGATTTGAAATTAGATTTGATTTGGATTTAAATAGATTCAGGATTAGCCAAATTTGATTTGGGCTAGGACCATGATCCATATTGGTTTAATCCAATAAATTCAAATTAGCTTAAAACCAAAAATCCAAACCCCATGTGTGAAAAAGGTTTTCTCGCATGATGAGATAACTAAAATCTCATCTCATGAGAAATTAAATTCTCATGCAGAATTTAATTTATAACTTTTAGTCTTCTTCAAATAATTCCCAAGTTCAAGAAAAATAAATTTTGCTAAAAGGTGCCTCTTTAGAAGAGCACTCCACACAACTCTCCGTGCATTACAAGTGTGTAAATTAATGTGCCTCTTTGGAAGAGCACTCCACACAACTCTCTGTGCATTGACAAGTGTGTGAATTAATGTGCCTCTTTGGAAGAGTACTCCACACAACTCTCTGTGCATTGACAAGCGTGTGAATTAATATGCCTCTTTGGAAGAGCACTCCACACAACTCTCCATGCATTGATAAGCGTGTGAATTAATGTGCCTCTTTGGTTTTCACAAAAACAGCGGAATTCTAAATGTTAGAATTCAATAGGCTGGCTAATATGAAACTATAAATAGAGGACATCCCTCACCAGATAACACAACACAAGATCAAAAGAGATCAAAAATTCTAAACAGTTAGAACCAACTGTTACAGTTCTAAGAGTTAGAACAGAAAAATTCTGGTGTTATTTTAGTGTTAGCAAAAGCTTGGTGGATCTTGGAGAAGATTCAAGTGGAAGAATTCAAGATCAGCAAAATTGTTTTTCCACAAGCTAGCACTCCCGGGAATCTGATCATTCGGGGGCTTCGCGTGGACAATACTAGAGGCCGGACGATTGAATGGCTGTAGAGCACAAAGGATTTACCTACTATTCTTAAGGTGAGTGATTTGATCCTTAGATCTTAAGGCAGGCTTCAAGATAAGTAGTATGACTTCTCATCTTAAAGATTAATATATGATCTTAATTATTTAATTTATATGCAATACTTAGATCAAACGATCTTATAATATAAGGCAAAGATATGATCTTGATGCATGTTAGAAAGATTAATATGTAATCTTTAAATTTCTGCATTGATAATTGTTATCAAATTTAAAATATGCATGCCTCGAGGATTAATTCTCCCAACAAATGGT
Organism: Calamus simplicifolius; assembly: GCA_900491605.1. NCBI lineage: Eukaryota > Viridiplantae > Streptophyta > Magnoliopsida > Arecales > Arecaceae > Calamus > Calamus simplicifolius. The sequence continues at coordinate 411,260 of UESW01001607.1, read as the reverse complement.
ATCAGAGCAATGGTTTCTTATTGATCTAATTTATTACATGTAAATTAATGTTCTTATAATTATGTAATTATGGCTAAAACTAGTCGCAAGGCTATATGGTCACAGATGGATTGAAAATCCAAATTACCCATTCAATGAGGTATTCTGTGACATATTGTCGTGCTATTGTTTTATCATTGATGCTCAATCCAAAGATAATTTAAATTGAGCTTATGTCAAAACATAGATTACACGCACTCTCAAAAGATGTTTTATATTTGATACATATTGATGTTATATAAAAGCATGATATTTGCATGTTTAGTATAAAACATAGATATGATATATGATGGCATGATGTCTATGTTATGAAACATACAAATATTTATGAGAGTCTAATTTGAATGTCAAATGTTAATTCATAATCTCTTTAGATATGATCTAAATATAGGAATTATGAGTAGTAACATAATTCATGTGATGCTTGATTGAAATATATGACATGTAAACATGAAATATATTTAATCTTTTGGGTTAGCTAAATCGGGTCCATAAAGGGTTAGACCCTAAGGTTTAAATCAACTGGACTAAAAGAGTATTTGAACAAATCTAATTAGATTAGGTTAAGAATGCTCTAAATCAAACAATAGTTGTAGTTGATCATGTCCTTCTCTTTGATTAAACCAAATGAAGTAGATTAGGCTCCGTGGTTGAACATGAATCTCTTAGATGGTCAAATCACAATTGGTTAACCATATGATGTCAAGGTGAGTTGGCAAGTTGCTCTAGGATTAACGATCGAATGGTTTTTAATTGGGAGCTACTCGTATTGATGCATCTTTAACGAGTTAATGGCATATCCCTCCCATCGATCTCACTCACCTGGTCAATGTGGTGAACCATTTATGATTCAGATCATTTACCTGATTCGGGTTGACCTATGCCTGTAAGAAATCAGTCTGACTGATTTAAGTGCCACTTAACCTGACTTAATCTTGTTTCATTCTACCCATTTAATACATTCAGTGGGAGAACTTGATTAGTCAATTTGTCTTCAAATTATAAAATCCTCTAAAATTATTAGGTCCTTAAAATGAAATAGTTATATGATAACTAGATCATAGCCTCCCATTAAGGTGGGTGATAATGAGTCCGATGTCTTTATAATCATTGGAGGCACTCCATGCCTGGTGCTTGTCAACCATCGGAAATATCATTCATTATATGATAAGTCAGCATAAATATTAAATAGATAGTCAGGTGAGCCGAGCTTCACTCGGGCTTGGTTGTCTATTGATAGGTTACACTGATTATATCATTTAATGGTTGGACCTAACCAGAACTTTCAGTGGAGGCACTCCATGCCTGCTGAAGAGGTACATGAGGCAAAACTGAACACTAAGAATTGTTTTGGGAAACAATTGGTTTTGAACCTAATCTTAGATGCATATGGGTTGGCCAAGCTTCACTTGGGCCTGTATGTAGTCTATGTAGATCTTAGTGCCCGCTAAAGAATTAAGAATAATTCTTCGAATTGGGGTGTAGAGGCTGCCAATTTAAACAAAATAGTGGGAGAATCTTTATACTAAAGTCCAAGTCTTTAGACTGAATCAATTTATATACTAATAAACTTTAGTTTTTCCTTATGAAGAAAAAGCCACTAATTTATCATTAAGGTCCCTATTGGATAGTGACAAGTTGAATGGTTCAAATTTCAATAGCTGGTTTAGAAAACTTAATATCATCCTTGAGCATGAGAGGATTCTATATATTCTTAATAATCCTGCACCAAAGATACCTGATGCAAACACACAAAGTTCTGAGAAAGACACTTATCAGAAGTGGCTCAATAATAGAACTAGCATACGTTGCATCATGCTAGCAGCAATGAACAATGAATTCGGTCATCGGTTTGAGAATGCTCAGCCAGAAGAAATCATTCAAGCGTTGAATGAATCTTTTGGCACACCTAACGATGTTGAAAGACACAAGACTAGTTGTGCTATTTTTAATGCTCGAATGAGGGATGGATCTTCTGTCACTGATCATGTATTGTACATGATCGAGAAGATAGAACTGCTAAGCAAGCTCGGCTTTCTCCTACATGAGCAGTTGGAAAAAGATGCGATCATGAATTCCTTGCCTCCATCCTTCCGACCTTTCCTTACTCATTTTCGAATGATAAAGCCTGCAGTCAACTACCACGGTTTGTTGGGGTTGTTACAGAACTTTGAGAAGGATAACCAGCTCTCTAAGGGTTTGGTTCATGTGGTTGAAGGATCTAAGATAGGGTGTCAACCCTTTGGGAAAGGGAAGAAGAAAAAGAATAAGAAAAAGGTGCAACATGCTAGGACATCTATAAGGGGTCAGATGCAGAAGAAGAAAGTTGATAAAAGTCAAGCTGAATGCTTTCATTGCAAGATGCAAGGGCACTAGAAGAGGAACTGTCCTCTTTACATTGCCACACTTGATCCAAACAGGCCGAAGAAGAAAAAGGGGCAAGATGTTGCTCAACAAGGTATTTATATGATAACACCTTGTAATTTTTCTGTATATGATAATCAGACCTGGGTATTGGATACCGGGAGTCCTTTTAACATTTGCAATTCATTGCAGGGACTACAGGTTACAAATATTTGAGGACAATGAAAGATTCCTTAATGTCGACGATGGAAGATTAGTTCCAGTTCTGGCATTAGGAGTTCTTGAAATAGTTTTCAATAGAAATGTCATTATACTAAATGATTGTCATTTTGCCCAACGTTCTTGTTGAACATAATTTCTGTAGGCCTTCTGGCCAAAAGTCAGTATGAAATTTCAATAAAGGATGTTACTTTGAATATCATTATGAATGGAGTCACTGTAATGATCGGGCATTTATCTAATGGCATTTATATTATCATAGCTTGTGAATGTAGTGTACAAATTAAGTAAGCGCCCTAGAACAACTGATGTCACAGACATTTATCTTTGGCACCATCGGCTGGGTCATATCAATAAGAACATATTAAACAGGTTAACTCAGGAGGGCATCCTTCGAGTTGATGATTGTGAATCATTAACTACCTATGAATCCTGTCTTCTTGGCAAAATGACCAAGTCATCTTTTACTAGAAAAGGTAAAGAGCTAAAGAGCTATTAAGTCTAGTACATACTGATGTATGTGGACCAATGAGCACTTATGCCAAAGGTGGATATTACTACTTCATTACTTTTATAGACGATCTTTCTAGGTTCGGTTATGTCTATCTTATGCGACATAAATCTGAATCGTTTAAAATGTTCAAACAATATCATAAAGAAGTAGAAAAAACAAATAGGAAAATGTATTAAGATCCTTCGATCAGATCGAGGAGGCGAATACCTTTCCAATGACTTTGTGACATATTTAAGGGAGAATGGAATTCTCTCCCAATGGACTCCTCTAGGAACACCACAACATAACGGTGTATTAGAAAGGAGGAATCGAACTCTGTTAGACATGGTTCGGTCTATGATGGATTTTGCAAGCTTGCCAATATCCTTTTGGGGATATGCATTAGAATCAACTTGTCATATTCTCAATAAGGTTCCAAGTAAGTCTATTTCAAAAACTCCACATGAGATGTGGTATGGACATAAACTGGTAATCACCTATCTGAGAGTCTGGGGGTGTCCAGCTTATGTGAAACGTGTAAAATCAGACAAACTTGAACCCAAATCTGACAAATATTTTTTCATCGGCTATCCGAAAGAAACCAAAGGATATTACTTCTACAATACTGAAGAACAAAAGTTGTTCATTAGTAATAGAGCAATTTTTCTTGAAAAGGAGTTCCTTAGTGAAGGAACAAATAGCTCTAATGTTGAACTTGAGGAAGTTCATCAAGTAGAAGGAACAATACAAACCAGTGAACCCTTAGAATCTGAGTTGATTAGATCAAACTCAAAACCCATTTTAGATGCACCATTAAGACGATCTGGTAGAGTACCACATCAACCAGATAGATACTTAGGTTTCTTGGTCCAGAACGATGATCCTGTTGAACTCGATGAGAACAACGAGGATCCGATCACCTATATGGATGCTATGCAAAGGACTGACTCTAATAAATGCTTGATGCCATGAAATCCGAACTTGATTCCATGAAGGACAATAATGTATGGACATTAGTTGACCCACCCGAAGGGATAAAACCCATAGGGTGTAAGTGGGTTTTTAAGAGGAAAAGAGGTGCAGACGAAAGGTTGAGACCTATAAAGCACGTCTGGTTGCTAAGGGGTATCATCAACGTTATGGTATTGACTATGACAAAACGTTTTCTCCTGTGGCAATGCTGAAATCCATTCGGATTATGCTAGCTATAGCAGCACACTTGATTATGAGATTTGGCAAATGGATGTTAAAACTGCTTTTCTAAATGGTGATTTAGAAGAACAGGTGTATATGATACAGCCTAAAGGTTTTATATCTAAAGACAAGTCTAAAGTGTGCAGGCTACAGAAGTCTATTTATGGACTTAAGCAAGCATCTAGGAGTTGGAACATACGATTTGATAAAGTGATCAAATCTTATGGCTTTATTAAGAATAAAGAAGAACCTTGCATTTATAAATGGGCTAACGGTTCCGTTATTGTATTTCTTGTATTATATGTGGATGGCATTCTCTTAATCGGGAATGATGTCCCTGCATTACAAGGAATAAAGACATGGTTATCATCACAATTCTCCATGAAAGATCTGGGAGAAGCATCATATATCCTCGGGATGAAGATCTATAGAGATAGATCTAAGAGGATGCTTGGTTTATCCCAATCTACGTACATTGACACAGTGCTAAAGAGGTTTAGCATGGAGAATTCCAAGAAAGGCTATCTTTCGATAGGCCATGGAATTCATCTTTCTAAGAATGATTATCCGACAACTCCTAATGAAAGAGAACGTATGAGTCGAATTCCATATGCTTCGACAGTAGGATCGATTATGTACACCATGACATGTACGAGACCAGATGTGGCATACTCACTAGGAGTAGTGAGTAGATACCAATCTGATCCAGGAGAAAAACACTGGCAAGTTGTTAAGACAATCCTTAAGTATTTGAGAAATACTAAGACCAGTGGTTAGTCTATGGAGAGTCTGATTTGAAACTTGTTGGATATACTGATTCCAGTTTCCAATCAGATCATGATGATAGCAAAAGTGTATCGGGTTTCGTATTTATCCTAAATGGTGGAGCTGTTTGTTGGAAAAGATCCAAGCAACATACAGTGGCAGATTCGGTGTGCGAGGCAGAGTACATCGCTGCATCAGATGCTGCGAAAGAAGCTGTGTGGCTGCGAAAGTTTATCTCCGAGCTTGGAGTGGCACCTTCCATAGATGGACCAGTCCTATTTTACAGTGATAGTACTAGTGCCATAGCTCAAGCAAAGGAACCACGAGCACATCAGCGCACCAAGCACATACTGCGTCGGTTTTATCTTATACGAGAGATTGTAGACCGAGGTAATATAAATCTTCAGAAGATTGATGGAAAGGAAAACCTAGGTGACCCATTTACTAAAGCACTCAGCATCAAGGAGTTTGATGACTATAAATTGAAGATGGGTATTAGATACTGTAATGAGTGGCTTTAGGCTAAGTGAGAGTTTGTTGGCAATTGTATCCTAAAGCCAATCATTTGATGATTGTGCTGATAAAAATTGTATATAAATTGATATATTAATAAAAGTTATTTGGCAGTTTATTCATTACAAGAACATCTTCTTAAAACTCCTAATAGTAATGAAGCCCTCAGGATCTTCCTTCACGATAAAGGGGGATTTATCTTTGAAGGTCCTTAAAAGAGTTCGCGACCAAATGATATACTATGACAGGGCCATAGTACTATCAAATATAGGATGTTGTATATCATATTTGTTGGTTGTCCTCTTAACCAAGGAGTGTAGAGACACTGGTATGACATACAGGTGAAAGTGTAGAGTACATTTCACCGAACGTGACTCATTTTCGGATACTCTACTGTCAAGAGTTAATCCGAGAAGATATATGTATAAGTATCCTTCAGACCTGAAGATCACAACCAGTGGCTTACAAGAAACTCATTGTACTTAGGTGCCGGACCACCTGGATTTCTAATCCAGCTACGAAAGGTTACTAGATGCAGATAAGTACTTGTGGTAGTCAGTTGTGGATCAAGATGGAATTTGACCTATCCCGTTAAAAGGAGAAATGCTTGTGTTTCAATTTAGCAAGACCTTGGCCAAGGTACTTCATGTGAAAGTCTCATGATCACTAAAATTGAAATCACTTTATGGATTTGTGTTTAGAGTTGACAGGCTCTTAAGCCATCCTTAGCATTTGTGGTCAAGAGGATGAATTATACGGTAACTATTTCTTAGGGTTCTTGGAGTTTGCTCAGCAACTCTTCGATCTATCCGGACGTCGAGTTCCATTGCTAGATGGGCACATCGATTAGTATAGAAAATTATTTCTATGCTATCGGCTTAGGTTCGAACCTAGAGAGTCACACGCATAGAAGTTTCCTAGGATGATCTATTTGCTTATCAATGATTGAGAATCGTATATAATTTAATTAATCAATTTGATTGATTGAATTATCTCAATTGGATTAAGTACAAGTGAATAAGATTCAATTTGGTTTAAGTCTACTAGAAGGACTAATCAATTTCAAATATTGATTTGAAATTAGATTTGATTTGGATTTAAATAGATTCAGGATTAGTCAAATTTAATTTGGGCTAGGACCATGATCCATATTGGTTTAATCCAATAAATTCAAATTAGCTTAAAACCAAAAATCCAAAACCCCATGTGTGAAAAAGGTTTTCTCGCATGATGAGATAACTAAAATCTCATCTCATGAGAAATTAAATTCTCATGCAGAATTTAATTTATAACTTTTAGTCTTCTTCAAATGATTCCCAAGTTTAAGAAAAATAAAATTTGCTAAAAGGTGCCTCTTTGGAAGAGCACTCCATATAACTCTCCGTGCATTGATAAGTGTGTGAATTAATGTGCCTTTTTGGAAGAGCACTCCACACAACTCTCCGTGCATTGACAAGTGTGTGAATTAATGTGCATCTTTGGAAGAGCACTCCACACAACTCTCCGTGCATTGACAAGCGTGTGAATTAATATGCCTCTTTGGAAGAGCACTCCACACAACTCTTCGGCATGACAAGTGTGTGAATTAATGTGCCTCTTTGGTTTTCACAAAAAGCAGAATTTTAAATGTTAGAATTCAATAGGTGGCTAATATGAAACTATAAATAGAGGACATCCCTCACCAGATAACACAACACAAGATCAAAAGAGATCAAAAATTCTAAACAGTTAGAACCAAGTGTTACAGTTCTAAGAGTTAGAACAGAAAAAATTCTGGTGTGATTTTAGTGTTAGCAAAAGCTTGATGGATCTTGGAGGAAGATTTAAGTGGAAGAATTCAAGATCAGCAAAATTATTTTTCCGCAAGCTAGCACTCCCGGGAATTGATCATTCGGGGGCTTCGCGTGGACAATACTAGAGGCCGGACGATTGAACGGCTGCAGAGCACAAAGGATTACCTACTGTTCTTAAGGTGAGTGATTTGATCCTTAGATCTTAAGGTAGGCTTCAAGATGAGTATGACTCTCATCTTGAAGATTAATATATGATCTTAATTATTTAATTTATATGCAATACTTAGATCAAACGATCTATAATATAAGGCAAAGATATGATCTTGATGCATGTTAGAAAGATTAATATGTAATCTTTAAATTTTCACATTGATAATGTTATCAAATTTTAAAATGTGCATGCCTCGGGGATTAATTCTCCCAACAAGGTATATGTAGATAAACTGAAATAGATTGATCATTTTTGATACAAATTGATTAGAATTTATAAATCTCAAAATTTCTCTCTCCCTTTTTAAATATGCCAATTGATTGAAATCTTATATTCCTTTAATCTTATATTCTTCTATTCTTATTTCCTTTATGCATATACAATTTTCTCTCCCCCTTTTTTGTTATCAGCAATAAGGTGAATTTAAAAACAAGAAAGAAGGTTATCAGAGCGAGGTTGTTGGTTCATTCAATCATAGAGACGGTAATTGGTTCTCATAGACAAATTTGCATAAAAGGATAATTGTATTTCAATGCAAGATTTATTACATGTGTCAGTTCAAGTACATTCACAACAAAGTAATATATTCAAGTACATTCACAGTAAACCAAAATTCCTAGATACAAGCTATCAAAGTAAAGAAAGCTAGAAATCCTAGAATACAAATAGGATAAGATAGGGTATCAAAATCAAACATGCTTGTAAATAATTTTCTTCAAATGACCAATCATTTCCATAATCTCATCTTTTTGGTCTTTCTTAAATTTTTCAAGACAAGCTTCAACTTGAGTGACAGCAACATCAATATCTTTCTTCAACTGACCAGTAGCATCTAAATAGACTCTTGATCCATCTGCTATCCCTTCTAGCCTTTAAAAAATCTTTTGAAGCTCAGATGACATGGCATTCACTGATTTATCCAAAGTAGAAACTATCATGTCAAGCTTAGCAGATATCAATTTCATTTCACTTCTCATTTCTAAATCATGCTCAGTCAGTAGGGCTCTGAGCTGATCAAGCTGCTCCTCTGAAAATCTTCTAGATACCAGGCTGACTGATGTGGAGGTAAAGAATGAGTGCTCGGTCCAGCTTCTGAAGGTCCAGCAGTAGATGGTCCAAGAATATCCTCTGCTCTGGCCTCCTCAACTCTAACTTCCTTTGCTCTGGTCTCTTGTCCTCTTTTTATCCAAATATCATTCTCTTTTTGAAGCCCATGCGGTGAATTGTAGAGACACTGTAGTAATCAGTATGCCTTAATTTTCTTAGTGGCTCATTGTCCATTATTAGCACACCTTGGCTTCTAAAAACTATTGTCAGAATCATACCATACAGCAATGTTGATCTCTTCTTGGTTGCCGCTTTTGCCATATAGCCAATCATCATTCCAACTAAATTAACAGGCCTTATAGTAATGATACAGTCCATCAATAAAATATCTCGCTCTGAGACATATTCAAACCTTTCAATTTTAGGAAACAAGATTCTTCCACAAATATTGTGAAGTAACCTGAGTTCTAAATTTAGTTGATTAGCCATGATTTCCTCAAACTCATATACTTCTCTCCCTAACATCCTAGATAGGGCACCTCCTCTATCATCATGTTGATACTCAACTAGTCCAATAGTAGGCATCTCCAATAAATTTCCAAGAATCTTGGCCGTGATTATCAACTTTGGTTCCTCTAACAAAACTCACTAAACCTCCCTCTCCTCTACATAAATCATTATAGAATTCTCTCACAAGGGCAGGGTACGTAGGAACATCCAAAGAGCAAACTTTCTCCCATCCCATTTCCTTCAACAATCGACCAATAGCGAAGCCCTCCAAAGCAAATAAATCGAAATCTACTTTTCTTCCGGTTATAATAGCCTTACCCGCTAATTGATCTACCCGTGGAGAAGATGGTGAAGGTAGAGAAGCATCTTAGGTGGCAGATGATGAAGACGGTGAGGGTTGCTTATGGAATCATCCTTTTTCTCGTGGGAACAGCCGAACCTCCAACAATCGCACGCTTCTTAGGAGCCATGGAATTGATTGGAATGAGTTATTGAGAGATTTGGAGGGATTGGAATCGGTTTAGAACGGCTTTTGAAAGGATTAGGAGACGATAGGGTCATTTGGATGTCGACTCCGCCTTTTTATTTTGACCTAGTT
>UESW01001607.1:339882-387676 GCA_900491605.1 Calamus simplicifolius | reverse complement strand
CCTTAGGTGAGTCATCATCCTTAGCTTCAGGTTCTTGATCTGAAGATACATTTAATTTTTCAATACCTCTTTCAATCAAAGATGTATCTTCCTCATCATCAATTTTATCTGAACTTGATGCTAAAGACTCATCAAACACTATATGAATGGATTCTTCTACAACTAAGCTTCTCTTATTAAATACTCTATATGCCTTGCTAGATGTAGAATATCCTAGGAAAATACCTTCATCAGACTTTGCATCAAACTTCCCAAGATTATCCTTACCATTGTTATGAATAAAGCATTTACAACCAAATGCATGAAAATAACCTAAATTTGGTTTCCTATTATGCCATAGTTCATAGGGAGTCTTCTTAAGGATAGGTCTAATCAGGGCTCTATTTAGGATGTAACATGCTGTGTTTATAGCTTCCGCCCAAAAATATTTTGGAAGTTGGCTTTCACATAGCATGGTACGGGCCATGTCTTCTAAAGTCCTATTCTTTCTTTCTACAACTCCATTTTGTTGAGGTGTCCTAGGTGCTGAAAAGTTATGATGTATGCCTTTTTCAAAACAGAATTTTTCAAATAAGTGATTTTCAAATTCAGTTCCATGATCACTTCTAATAGACACTATGGTAGTGTTTTTCTCATTTGTGACTTTCTTAACGAATTTCAGGAATATTGAGAAAGTCTCATCTTTGTGAGCCAAAAACATTACCCAAGTGAATCTAGAGTAATCATCTACTATCACTAGACCATATTTCTTTCCTCCTAGACTTGTGGTTCTAGTAGGTCCAAAAAGGTCCATGTGTAGTAGCTCTAGTGGCCTAGTAGTTGAAACAATATTCTTAGATTTGAAAGAAGTTCTTGTTTGTTTTCCAAATTGACATGCATCACATATTCGATTATTTTCAAAATTTAAGCTAGGAATACCTTTAACTAGATCCATTTTCAATAGTTTAGAAATTAGGTGTGTGCTTGCATGACCTAATCTACGGTGCCATAGCCAACCAATCTCATTCATCTTAGCATTATTAGCAACTAAGCAATGATTACTTGGAGATAAATTACTCAAATCAATTAAGTACACATTGCCATAACGTTTACCAACAAGAATAATGCTATTATCAATGGGATTAGTAACAGTGCAAACAGAAGCTTCAAAGGAAACTTTGAAACCTTTATCACACAGTTGGCTAATACTTATCAAATTATGTTAAGTCCATCGACATATAAAACATTATCAATATGAGTAGATGGAGTAATTTGAATCTTACCAATACCCATGATATGGCCTTGACCATTATCACCAAAAGTAACTACTCCACCTCTTTTTGATTCAAGGGTGATGAATTGATCTTTGTCACCCGTCATGTGTCTTGAGCAACCACTATCCAGGTACCATTTTCTTTTCAGTCTGATGGCTGCAAGACACTCCTGCAAAACATTCATGTCTTAATTTTAGGTACCCAAGCCTTCTTGGGTCCTTCATGGTTAGATGCATTAAATATTGTTCCTTTGGGAACCCAAATCATCTTTCTTTTATTATGTGGAGATTTACACATATAAGATTTATGTCCTTTGTTTCCACATTTAAAACAAGTAATATTTGATGATTTTTCAGCATGTATAAAAATATTCTTCAAAGATTTTTGCTTTTTAAGTGGATTATATCCTAATCCAGCTTTATCAAAGATAGCTTTTTGATTGTCCAAAATCATATTAAGTTTGATAGAGCTTAAAGTAAATTTATCAACAATAGGTTTAAGTCTATCAACTTCATTTTTCTTTCATTTTCTTTCTTTAAAATTCATTTTCTACAATATGCTTTCATTTTCTAAAGATAGATTTTGCATTTGATTTTTCAGATCTTTGTTCTTTGAACTTAAGTTTGCAAAATCATCCATTAATTCATAAAAAGCACTATGCAATTCATCGAAAGTAAAATCATCAAGAAAACTCGACTTACCTCATCATTGTCCGCCATAAAGCATAGATTGGCCATTTCACTCTTTTCTTCCTCTTCGGAACTTGAGCTTTCCGAATCACTCCATGTGGCCATCATTGCCTTCTTTTTGAATTTTCGGGTGCCTTTCTTTAGTTGTGGGCATTTAGATTTAAAGTGTCCCGGCTTCTTACATTCAAAACAAATAACTTCTTTTTCTTTGCCCTTATCCTCATCTTTTCTTGCAAAGGCTTTTTTTTTTCAAACTTCTTCTTCTTCATGAATCTTTTAAATTTCCTTGTGATGAGTGCCATGTCCTCATCATCACTTTCATCTTCAGATTCATGAGGCTCTTCCATGTATTCAGAAATCTTAAGAGCCATAGTCCTCTTCTTCTTTGACTCATCATCATCAACATGTTGCTTAATTTGAAGCTCATGAGTCATCAAGGATCCCAATAGTTCTTCCAGGGGTAGGGTACTTAGATCCTTCGCCTCTTGTATTGCAGTCACTTTAGCTTCCCAAGTCCTAGGCAAAGAACGTAAAACTTCCTCACAAGATCAGAATTATCATAAGATTTACCAAGGCTTTTTAAACCATTAACTATATCAGTAAATCTTGTAAACATATCGATAATAGATTCACATGCATCCATCTTAAACAATTCATACTTATGAACTAGCATGTTAATCTTGGATTCCTTGACTTGATTTATTCCCTCATGGGTAACCTCAAGTCTATCCCAGATTTCTTTAGCAAAAATGCAAATAGATATACGATTGAATTCATTTGTTAATCTTGGATTCCTTGACTTGATTTGTTCCCTCATGGGTAACCTCAAGTCTATCCCAGATTTCTTAGCAAAATGCAAATAGATATACGATTGAATTCATTTGCATCTAATGAGCAGTATAAAACATTCATTGCTTTGGCATTTAGTTGTGCCAATTTTTTATCATGTTCATCCCATTCCGTTTCCGGTTTAGGAATCTCCATGCCATTAATTCTAGCAGTGGGTGTGTGTGGTCCATTGACTATAATGCTCCATAGATCATAGTCAAGTGCTTGAATAAAGATTTTCATTCTAGCCTTCCAATAACCATAGTTTAAACCATTAAACAAGGGTGGTCTATTAGTAGATTGGCCTTCGGAAAAAGATGAACCAGCTTGAGTTGCCATGTGGATCTTTGACTCTTGATCGTTAGATCAAATCAAATGAGCACTAGCTCTGATACCAATTGTTGGTCCAGATAGCAACCCAAGAGGGGGGGGGTGAATTGGGTTTTTCAAAAATTTAAACTCTTTTGAAAATAAACCCCAGCGGAAATAAAAACTTAGATTCGCATAAATTAAAACAGAATATGCACAAATAGAGAGTTAAAGATAATGAGACAATCACGGCAAACACAGAGATTTTATAGCGGTTTGGTGTACCTACACCTACATCCACTCCCAAGTATCTCTTGGGTCCACACTATAATCAATCTGATTACAGCAGAGTTGTTTTGCAAGCTCACAACTCGAACTTGTTGTTTTTCCGGGTGCACAATGAACCCAGCTGGTTTTCAAGGCTTACCAGCACAAAACCTTACACCACAAGCAAACTGCTTGCACAAGGCTAACAGCCTCAAAGGAATCAATCCTCCGATTGACCCAGCAAACAATAATTATTTTTACAAAACAAAGGCTCCTCCAATGAGCAAATATACAATGATAGAACAAAATAAAGAGATAGGAATCAAAGCCTGATTTGCAGATCTTGGTCGCTTGCTTCTTCTCTTCTCTTGAATGGATCTTCCTTTAGAATGCTCTTAAAGCTCCGAAGATCAGAAAACTAGGGCTTGCTTCTTCTCTTGAGACTTCTTCAAAATGAAACTATGAAGGCTTGGAATCTCTCTTTTTTTTTTGGGGAATCAGTATGATCTTTGCTCTCGAATCTTCCCTCTTTTCTTTTCTGATGGATTTCAAAATTTTTCTCTATTCTTGTCTTTTTGTCTCTCTTTTTCTTCTCTTTTTCTATATTTTTCTATATGTTTTTTGGATGCAGCAAACCCTCTTCTTATGGATCAGTTTAATCTATAAATAGTTTAAAACTATCTGTTAGAAACAAGTGTAAGAAGGATTAGATCCAAAAATAGCAATAGCCGTTGGGATTAAAAAGATAAAAGTAAAGTTTAGAGTCATTCTGACAGTTCTGAGTCGCGTCTGACATTCTGGAGTCGGCTCTAACTTTTCTGGAGTCAGCTCTAAATCAAAAATCCCCAAATCGCTTGAACTGGAGTCGTCTCTGACTTTTCTGGGGTCGACACAAAAATCTTCTGGAGTCGACTCTAATAGTCCCGGAGTCGACTCTAACTCGTGGCCAGAAAAACCATCGTTCTGTCTTTTCTGTTGGAGTCATCTCTAACAGTCCGAGAGTCGACTCTAAGTCTGTGCCGATTTCCGGAGTCGACTCTGCGATTCTATGTGTCGACTCTAATGTCTGCAATCTTACCTTGACATTAGATTTGAACTAGAACTTGATTTGTCTTATAATTTTGATTAATAAATCATATCATAAACTGAAAAACTTAATCAAAATCATTAGTAACTTCAATGTTATACTCAAATAGTTTTATTAATCATCAAAATCAATAATTGGGTCAACAAACTTATTGAACATTAATAGCACCACTCTTCTGAAGGTCATGAGTAAAAAAAACTTTGGAGATATATGTTTTATTCTGTCATCTTTGATATACCCTCCTTTTAGTTAAGCTATACAGGCTGTATTATCCTCGTACAAAACAATTGGTACCTCCTTTTGAGAGAATAATGCATATATCATCTGAATGTGTTGGATTACTGATCTAAGCGATACACATTCTCGGCTTGCTTCATGAATTGTCAGAATTTTGGCATGGTTAGATGATGTAATCATAATTGTTTGCTTTGTAGAACGCCATGAAATAGCAGTGCTACCATATGTAAAGACATAACATGTTTGTGATCGACCATTATGAGGATCAGACAAATATCCTGCATCTGCAAAATATACAAACTCGGATTTGGATAAATTTATAATACAAACCCATATCCATTATACCTCTAAGGTATCGGAATATGTGCTTAACACCTGTCTAATGCCTCCTTGTAGGCAAAGAACTATATCTTCCTAATAAGTTTATTGAAAATATATATTAGGTCGAGTGTGAGTCACAAGATACATTAATGCACCTATTATGCTAAGATATGGTACTTAGGACCAAGTAGTTATTCATCATCTTTCTTAGGTCGGAAAGGATCGTTATCGATTTGAAGTGACCTTACGACCATCGGAGTACACAATGGGTGTGCTTTATCCATATAAAATATTTTAAATATCTTTGCTGTATAAGCAGATTGGTGCACAAAAATTTCATTCTTAAGATGCTTGAACCATAGGCCAAAGAAAAATTTTGTTCTTCTAAGATCTTTCATTTCAAATTCCTGTTTTAAGCAATCTGCTGCCCTTTGAAGCTCTTCAGGAGTTTCAGTCATGTTCAAATCATCAACATATACTGCAATGATCACAAATTATGATCCAAATCTCTTTATAAAGACACAAGGACATATGGGATCATTGTTATAGCCTTGTTTCAATAGGTATTCAGTCAAATGATTGTACCACATACGCCCTACTTGTTTTAACCCATAGAGAGACTTCTGCAACTTTATCAAATAAAGTTTTATTGAATTAAAGTTAGACTTTTCAGGCAATTGTAATCCTTCTGTGATTTTCATATAGATATCATTATCAAGTGAGCCATATAGATAGGCTGTCACTACATCCATAAGATGCAATTCAAGTTTTTCATGCACTGCTAGACTAATCAAATATCAAAAAATTATTGCATCCATCACAGGAGAATACGTCTCTTCATAATCAATACCAGGTCTTTGTGAGAATCCTTAGATAACTAGTCGTGCTTTAGACCTCACAATTTTATTATCCTTATTTTGCTCTTGCACGAATACCCATTTATATCCTACAGGTTTTGCACTAGCAGGTGTTTAGACAATTAGTCCAAAAACTTTACATTTCGCTAGCGATTTTAATTCAGAATTGATTGCAGCCTTTTATTTTGGCCAATCTTATCGATGTCTACATTCTGTCATAAACATTGGTTCATGATCCTTTTTCATTGTCATATTTTATGCAATATAATATGCAAACTTATCATCGACGATCATCTTATATCGGTTCCATCTTTCTCAGTCATAACATAATAATAGAGATCTCTTTATTTTCTTTGATTTTAGGTACCTTATTTTCAGACTCATGGAGTCTCAATTACTTCTGTTATTATACTAGAAATCTTTTCTTGCATCATAGTATCTTCAATCTGATCATCTAAATGCTTTGCTCCTTTTCTTTTACGAGGGTTTTTATCTTTAGAACCAACTGGTCTACCATGCTTACTTATCTCTTTATTTCATTAGTAGTGGTAGGTTATTCTTCAAAGATAATAATTCTGATTGGAGCATTTGTAGCTGGTATATGTGACTTTGTCACTCCTTTAAGGTCAGTAAATGCGTTTGGCAGTTGATTTGCTAGTTTTTGCATATGAATTATCTTCCGAACTTCATGTTCATGTTGTTTTGTACGAGGATCAAGATGGGACAATGATAATTCATTTCAACTAATTTCTTTTATCAGTTGCTTATTTTCTTTTCCTAATGTTGGAAAAATAGACTCATCAAAATGACAATCGATAAAACATGCCATAAATAAATCTCCTGTAGATGGTTCAAGATAATTAATTATAGATAAAGATTCATACCCAACATATATCCCTAACCTTCTTTGAGGTCCCATCTTAGTGCATTGTGGTGGAGCAATTGAAACATAAACTGCACATCCAAAAATTCTTAGATGAGAAATATTTGGTTCTAACCATAAACCAATTGTAACAAAAAGAATTAATGATAATTCATTGACCTAATGCGAATAAGTGCTACTGCATGTAAAATAGCATATCCCCATGTAGACAAAGAAAGTTTTGTTCTTATAAGTAATGGTCTTGCAATCAGTTGGATCCGTTTGATAAGCGATTCTGCAAGACCATTTTGAGTATAAACATATGCTATAGGATGTTCAACAGTGATTCCAATAGCAGTACAATAATCATTGAATGTTTGAGAAGTAAATTCACCAGCATTGTAAGGCATATTGTTTTAATAGGATTATCTAAAAAATGAGCGCATAGTCGAATTAATTGCGCTAGTAGTCTCGCAAATACTAGGTTACGAGTCGATAATAAGCATACATGTGACCATCTAGTTGAAGCATCAATTAAAATCATGAAATATCTAAATAGTCCACTTGGTGGGTGAATAGGTCCATAAATATCATCATGTATGCATTCTAGAAATCCAAGAGATTCAATCTTAATTTTAGCCGGTAATGGCCTAATAATTAATTTGTCTTGAGAGCAAGCAGCACATGAGAATTCATTTGATTGTAATATTTTCTGATTCTTCAATGAATGTCCATATGAATTCTCTATAATTCTTCGCATCATAATTGAACCGGGATGACCCAACCAGTTACGCCAAATTATAAAATCATTTTGATTAGTAAACTTCCGGTTTACTATAGCATATACTTCAACTGTGCTTATATTTATGTAGTATAAACCAGAGAAAAATGCATGCAATTTTTTTTAATATACATTTCTTGCCTGAGATTGTACTTGTAATGCACAAATACTCAATATTGCCTTCATTAGTTGTCTCAATGTGATATCCATTTCTGCAAATATCTTTAAAACTCAATAAATTTCTTTGAGACCTTTTAGAATATAAGGCATCATTAATTATGAATTTTGTTCCTCCAGGCAAAATGATATGGGCTCTTCTAGAGCCTTCAATCAATTTTGTACTACCACAAATTGTATTGACATTTTTTGCCTACATTCTTAAGTAGAAGAAGTATTTCATATCTTTAAGTAGAAGAAGTATTTTTACTTAAGTCCACTTTGCCTTTTCCAACTATCTTCTCATTTTTTTCATTTTTTCTCTCACTTCAGGTAGTGAGAAGGAGTTTTAACATGACCACCATGATAAACAAAAAGTCCTCGACCATGTCCGCATCCACGGCCACATCCACAACCATGCCTTTGTTTATAAAATTGATATGTAGTCTCATTCACTTTAGAGAATGGTACAGAGCTAGTTGGACGGGCTTTATGGTTTTTCATTAAAAGTTTATTATTTTGTTCAGCCACAAGAAGGCAGAAAATTAGTTCAGAATATTCTTAAAACCCTTTTCACAATATTTAGGAGCAAATTGGAAGCATGAAAAGTGAAAAAGGTTTTTTTTCAGCATATCCTCATCACATAATTTCAACTGGGAAGTAATTCTGAATATAGCTGAATTGTATTTACTTACTGTCTTATAATCTTGTAGACGTAAGTGCATTCGTCATAACAAGCCTTGGAGAGAATGACAATTTTTTGATGATCATAACGCTCTTTTAGGCTATTCCAAAGGACAAAGGGATCTTTTACCGTTAGATATTCAACTTTCAATCCCTCGTCAAGGTAGTATCACAGGAAGATGCTTTGCTTTATCTTGGTTGAATGCCTCATTATCACCATCTTTAATTGTATCACCAAAGACATTAGCCTCCAAATGGATTTCAGCATCAAGTATCCATGATAGATAATTTTTTGCCCATGATATCTAGTGCCACAAAATCAAGTTTTGTCAAATTTGCTATAACAATACTATCAAAGCAAACAAAGTAAATTAGTACATAACCTTTTATTAGAATAAAAATTATTTCAAATTTATCAAGGACTAGAGACAATCATATATATATATATATATATATATAATATTTACCTCAATAAAAGTTTCTTCAACAAATGTAAATGTAAAATGATAAGGTAGAGAATCGTGCTGATAACGTGTTGTATAATTATCGTGCTGATAACGTGTTATATAATTAAAAAGTAACAATAGAACAAAAAACTAAGAAAAGAAAGTATTGAATATGTTCTCTCTTATTTCATTTGTATCTTATTTTATCTTTCTCAAATAAGGTATGTAAAATGTTACAATAGACATAACCTTCTTTGAAATACCAATAGATACCATCTTTATAACTTGACATAACCTCCCCTTATAGGCAAATGGTAAAAGATGTTAATACCAATAGACATAACCTTCTTTGGAATGCCAATGGATACTGACATAACCTCCCCTTAGAATACCAATGGATATCCATTTTATTAGTAATATTATAACAAAATATATATATATATATATATATATATATATATATATATATATATATATATATATATGAATGCTAAATCAAATTCTAATCATTCAAAATTTAGGATAAATCCAAATTTTAAAGCTTCTGCCGCTTGCTCATCAGAGTTTCTTTCCTCTCATAGGCGCCAAAATTTTTCAAAATCCTCCACTTCTCCCCTCACATCACCGACAAATCCATCTCCTCCCTCATCAAAAAAACTAGTGCAAAAATCTAATTGAAAATGGAGAAGGAATGGAGGAAAAAAAATCTTATACCTAAGAAAAGGGGAAGAATCAAGGAAAAATATTATAAAATTATCAAAAAAAATTTTATTTTAGTATTTTTATAAAATAAATTTATAATAGATAGATAGAAGGATTTGAATATGAAACCTTAAAAAAATACTCAGTATCATAACTACTATGATTCTAACTTTTTTCAATAAATTTATTATAAAAATATTTAAATACTATAGATTCTTTTTTATAAATTAAACTTAAAACCAAAAATCAATTCCCACCGCCCAGCACCCTCTTCCGTTTGAGCTGCAACTGTCAGGCTTCTCTCTCCACCGTCCGAGCAATTCAAACTCTAGGAGACGAGAAAACAAGGTAAAATTTTTTTCTTTAATCTTTTTTCTTTGATTTTCTTTTTTTTTCCGTTTTGTTTCTATTTCTTGAAATTTTTGGAGGAGAGCACGGCCGTGCTGAGCCACAGCCCGGCCGTGCCGAGGCCCGGCAGCCTCGCATGCCTCCCCGGATAGCCACTCCAGTGGAAGGAGTGGCCTAAAAAGTGAAGAGCCCTTTGCATGGGCCGGCTCCCGCGTGTTGGTTTGAGCCCGGCAGCCTGCCCACCTGCTTGCTATGCGCAAGCCTCGGGCATGCAGTAGCCCCCACTGGCACCTGAGCGGCATCCGGTGGGGCTCAGCCAGCCTTCCCCAGCCGGTCGTGCCACCGCCACAGTGAAGACAGAAGCGGAAGGCCACAGTGAAGACAAGCGGAAGGAAGAAGAAGCATGGGAAAAGAAAAGAAAAAGAAAGGAAAAGAGAGGAGGGGGATGGCCATCGGCGGTGGCTGGCGCGGAGCTGGTTACCGATGGCCAACCGAACCCCGAGGAGAGCTAGCGGTGGCCTACGCCGCCGAGCATCTCCCCTCGTACCTGAATCAGGGGAGGAAGAAAGAAAAAAAAAGATTTATGAGGTCTTATGATTTTAGTCCTATAAAACATAAAAGATTTTGCATTTTGTTATTTAATTATATTCGACAGTTTTTATTTGAACAACTCTTTCGATAGGACCAACAACCAGGTCAATATTTGAGGGTAACAAAAAAACACCAGCCAAACTGCAGCAGAAAAAAAAAACTTTAGGCGGATAAGATTCTTCTCAACAGGAGAAGCTGAGTTTGAACACCCTTTATTTAGATAAAGGACAGGATTCCTTTATGGTTAATGCACGCTGCAACCTCTTGCCATCGAATTCTCTCTTCTTTGTCCTATCATGTATCAAAAGCTCAAATGACTCTGCATCTATGGAAAATACTATGAAATTTTTAGTCAATCACAAACTTCAAAAGTTTCTGATCCTAGTTACTGCAATACCTTGCAACTGTGACAAATTATAGTTCAAGCCATGCCAGTAGCGACAGCTGTACTGTGGACCAAAATGCAATCAAGAACTACCTGAAATCTTTGGCAGATCAGGAACCTTCTATCATAGAGCTGATTCACTAGTTAATTCAGTTCAATTCATGCATCATAGAGCTGATTCACTAGTTTAATTCAGTTCAATTCATGTAGTTTAATCTAGGAGTTGTAGCACTTTATCTACCACTTCTAAATCATTGACATGCCTTCCTTGTAGTCTGGGAAACCAGCTGCTTATCTCTCTCATAAATCATGCATGTCAGACAATCAGGGCTCATACAATTGACAAATACACTACAGATTTATTACATCAGGAGATGTTCCTCAGAATCCACAAATCTAGTCATACCATTGACACCTATTAACATCATACCTGAATCAGCCTCAACATATCTTTGCATCAAGGTCACATACAGAGGATTCAAAGCTAGTGCAAGAATAACCTAATCTAACATTAAGTTCAAAAATTACAGCACAAACGAATAGCATATTGACAATGTGGCTTCTGAATAATTTGTATGAACTCTTCGGTTGTCCATGTTATAGAAGAAAGATTTCGACTGCTGAAATATACCATCTCTGTTTCATTTCTGATGTCTTACTGTTGAGCACAAAATGAAACGTGAATGATACTGGGATTGGGAGAAGATGGAAAACTAAGGCCAAATAGTGCTTACACTGACATCCTACTCTGTGATACAGTCATAAACAGCTGATTTCCACTACAATGCCATGTATCATGTCATAGATTAATGCAGCTGCTTTATGCTCTCATGAAGCTCATCAACTTTCTTATCTCCCATAGCTGTTCTCCAACTTCTCTCATGTCTGGTCGATCATCACGGGTAGGTGCAGCACACTGGAATGCCAAATTAAGCATCTTTGCCAGCACCTCCTCGTCGACCACTTCCTCTAACAAAGGATCTAAAATGTCCCTCAGCTTGCCCTCCTCATATTTCTCAAAAGCCTACAATGGCATATTTCTATCATGGGTTATACTTCCACTAATAACTAGGTGCTCATGAATAATATCAAGAAGTTCTAGATTAATTGCTGCTACAATGATTGGTATGTTTTCTAAGAGGAGGCTGATGCTCACCCATCCGATGGTGACCTTTTCATCTTTGCCTCTCCTGAGTTCTAATGGACGCCTTCCTGAGATAATTTCTATAAGCAATATTCCAAAGGAAAACACATCACTCTTGGGTGTGAGCCGATAAGTCTTCAGGTATTCTGTTCCCTTCACTTTGGTTGAGATGTGTGTCTGTTCTGCGTCTGCTGGGCCTGCAATCCAAAGTCAGACACCTTGGCACTGAAGCTTTCTGTCAGCAGAATGTTGGATGATTTCATATCTCGATGAATTATTGTCGTTTCTGTCAAAATGTCACACCCAGCACAGCAGGAAACTTATTATGTCACATAGAGGAGAAGAACAAGCTGCATGAAATCAACATGCCAAGCTTATTACAAAGTTTCATGTAAAATCTTCAAGATAGATTCTCCACACCTCCAAAAACAAATTTCTGGAAGCATTGCTTAAGAACATGCAAACAAACTATGTTAAAGCACATATCTATTGGCCAATTTCAGAAAAAAAATGGCATAAAGAGAGAGAAAGATACAATAGATACACACAACAAATTATATTATTAGTGAATGATATCTTGATGAGAAACTAGGAGAGCAATGATCTTTTTTATCAAGCAAGGAAAAGCCACAAAAACATGAATTTTCCATGGGTGTATCCTTAGATACTAGAAGTGTGTGGGGGTGCGAAAGCATGGGTATGAGGAAGCAGCTTTCACAAAATAACAACAGCAACAACAATAATAAGAATAATAATAATGAATGCTTAAGAAATGGGTGCGGAGATGAATTTCTGAGGAGATTCCAAAGCATATGCGCCATCCTAAGTAGACAATTCCTACTACTATAGGTGCATCATCAAGTACTTCACTGCCAAGGGGAAGGGAAACATCCTTTGAGCACGTCACATAAGCATGATTTAATCTCATTTATCTGTGAATGACATAATCTAACCTCACTGACACAGATGATACTCAGATAGACAAAAACATCTTAATGCCTAACAGTTTAATAAAAATAAGTAACGATCATAATCATAACCAACAACCTTTTTTCCACTAAATTATGGCTGGATTTATTGGCACTGTTGCAATAGGTTTCTTTAAGTGGGTTTGAATTTAACAGAAGAACTAGATTCCAGTCTGATGCCTTTATTTTTCCTTGGGAATGGCATTGACACAGCTGGCATGGAGCTATAATGGAAGTTTAAAAAAAAATAAAATGAGGCACATCTAATGAAATGACAATTATTGTAGGAAATGATTATTCAATGATGAGCGCCAGCCTGCTGAGATCTATTGTGGGCCTCCAAATGAGGTGAAAAAGTCATCTTCCTCCTCTGGAAACCTGCAAGAAGTCCCCGGACCGGTATTCCCGGCGAGGACCCTCCGACGCTCAAGTTAGTGAACTTGTTGAACAGGAGTGTAGTGTCTATCTTTCTCTTTAGAGAGAGAAATCCCCCTCTTTTAGTTGAGCTCGGGGTCCTTTTATACATGTCTTGAAGGTTCCTTTCTTTTCGTTCTGTTTTGAACCGTCGAATCTTCCTTGTTAGGATAAGCTCCTTTGAACGGCAAGTGGGTAAGCTGTTGCTGGATGAGGGCCGCTTGTGGCGGTAACTGCTGTGCGTGCTATTACTTACCCATGATTTCGGTGAGTGAGATATACGGTAACAGATCTCGAGATCTATTACCTGAAGTGGGTCATAGTGTATGTAGGAAAGTAAGGCACCAAGTTAGAGCCGGGGCCGAAGGCAGGGTTCGAAACCGTCGCTGGAGGCCGGAGCCGAAGCTGGAGGCCAAAGCCAAGCCGGAGCCGTCGCTGGAGGCCGGAGCCAAAGGCTGGAGCCGTCGTTGGAGGCCGGAGCCGTCGCTGGAGGCCGGAGCCAAAGGCCGGAGCCGAAGGCCGGAGCCGTCACTGGAGGTCAGAGCCAAAGGCCGGAGCCGTCGCTGGAGGCCGGAGCCATGATTCCATCTCTAGGATTAGCTGTCACATCATTATCTCCGGAAATTGCGCAGGAGGCTATAACACCACCCAAAGGAGATGGCCAGCCATATCAGATGCCTCCCGGCCCCTGAGATGAGTGAGCGCACAATCACCAGCAAAAGGGGTGTTAATATCCACTGGGCGGCTGACTTCCGCACCATTATTTTGTTCGTTCAGGCTGTTGGGATTGGGGAAGATTTCCCTCGAGTAATGAGTCGTAAAAAGGCGAGCGTCATCATTGCGGTAAGGCCACGGCCATCTTTCTATTGGTGATGCTTTTCGTGTTTTTCGCACCGGTAGGCCGCCGAAGCGGCTTCCATTTGAAGGTAGACACATGGCCAGATCGGACGGCCGTGGGATGATTTGAAATGGGGCTATAAAAAGAAAAATCATCCTTATCTTTCCATTCCCTCCTTCTCTTACGTTACAGCCACCTCCCCTGAGTCTGCAAGCGTCCGTCCGCCTCCCGTGTCTGTTCCTCTTCTCGTGCTCCTTTGATCTTAGTTCAAGCTTTCCAGGTTAGTTTCCATGGCTCCCTCGCCCTCCTGTTCTATTTTCGATTCCGAGGGTCGTTCCCCCATTCCTTCTCAACCTTCCGCTTCCTTACCAAGCCAATGGTCCACCCCATCCTCTGACCATTTCTCGCCGGAGCGGCGATCGGTCAGACGCCCCGCAGCCGGGAGTCGTCCGACCATCGGACGGACCTCCACCCGGCGCCGTCCGACAGCTGTTGATCCTTCCAGCACTGTCAAGGAGTCCCCCGAGTGGACTGCTTCCACTATGTCTGCTCAAGATATAGTAAACCTAAGAGCCAAATATAGTTTTCCACCAAACCTACGTCTGTCCTACCCTACTCCTGATGATAGGGTAACTTCTTCCCGTCCTGGAAGAGTTGCCTTGTACGGAGCCTTCTTTAAGGCAGGACTTCGATTACCCATCCATCCTTTCATCCTTAACCTTCTAGACCGATATTTTTTAACACCTTCCCAACTAGTCCCTAACTCGATCCGAACTATCATTGGCTTTCTAGTTCTCTGTCACCTGCAAGGCATAGAGGCCAGTATCTCCTTATTCCGCAGTTTTTATACCCTTCGCAAGCAGTCAGGTTGGTGGTCCTTTACTCCTAGACCTACTAGGATCCTTAAACTGTACCTTTCCACCTCTGTCAAAGGGTGGAAGGATAAGTTCTTTTTTGCCGATGTCGAGGGGGTGAGTGGAAGCTGGGGGATACCCAACACCGACGCCAATAGGGATTCCTCTATCCTCCCAAGGGATCGAATGACATTTGGGCAGCTTCTGACTGCCGATGTCCCTCGATGTAATACGCTTCTGGTTGACGAAAACCTTTGTCTCGCCGGCCTAATCCCTTCTGGTGGTGAGTTCTTGATTACTCATCTTTTTCCTTCGTTCCTCCTCTTTTTTTTTTACTCATCTCCTGTTTTTTCATAGGGATGATGCCATCACTTCACGAGTTCAGGCAAGCGGTTACTAAGAAGAGGAAGGCAACGGGGAATGGGCCTCCCGCTAAGAGGAGGGCCGTCGCCAAGATTCCAAGGAGGGCCAACGCAGGGAGGGCCGACGCTGGAGGGGCCAGGGTCATGGAGCCCCTGCGCGCTAAGATTTCGAGGAGGGCCAATGCTGGAAGGACCGACGCTGGGGGGGCCAACGCTGGAAGGGCCAAAGTTGTGGATCCCCTGCACGGGCGCGAGGCGGCTAGAGTCTAAGCCGACGAGCCTGCGAGGAAAGACACGGTAAGGGCCAAGGCCAGCGAGGAGGTTGGGTGGAGCCAAGCAAGAGGAAAAGAATCACCTTCAGTTCCGGCTCCCCCTCCTGTCATTTTGCTCGATCCTTCTCCGGAGCGGGTCGCAAAAGCACCGTCACCCCGCCCGAAGCCGTCAAGACGGAGCCGGTCCATGCAACTACAAAGCCGACTCCAGCCATTACCATGCCCCCCAAAGGGGCAACAACCGAAGCGCCTCCACCAGCTAAGGTGCCGGAGGCAACAGAGTCGGAGGCGGAGTCCTCCCACGCGGCCCCCGTGTCTGTGGAAGGGAAGGGTGTCGACCCTTCCTTCCAATCACTTTTGGCGAACCACATCTGCTGGGCCGAGCGAGCATTGAACGAAGCATCTGTGGTTGAGGTGCAGGAGTTTCTCCGGCATCAGGGGAGGGCTACCTTCTTCCGCGAGGCGTTCGTGGCACACCTTTGGGTGAGCTTTGCCCTATTAACCTTTTCACCTTCGTTTTTTTTATTAACATTGACACTCCGTCCAGACGCTGAACTCTATGATTGCCATGAGGGACCTTTGGGCCCTGAATGATGCTGCCCTTGATCAGTCGCGGGAGGAGATGCTATCACTCCAGGCTAGGGCAGAAAAGGTGGAGATGGCCATGGAGGATACTCGGGCCACTTTAAAGGGCGAAGTCAAAGCCATCCAGCTAAGAGCCGAGAAGGCAGAGTACGCGCTGGAAGTTGCCCAGCGTCGGGTGGCCAACAAGCTGGATAACGCTCAGGCGGCTGAAGAAAAGCAAAGAATGGCCGAGGAGAGATTGGAGGTGGCAGAATCAGAAATGTGCATTTTGAAGAACCGATTACATTCCGCCTCCATTGAAATAGATGTGGCCAAAGAGGTCACTCGTCAGTCCGATGCCAAGATTGCTACTTGGAGGCGGCGATGACCGAAGCTAAGAGGGAGGCCACCAAGGCCGATAAAAAGGTCTCGGAGGCCGAGGAGAAGGTCGCGGAGGCCGAGCGAAGAACCTCCGAGGCGGAGAAAAGAGCCGCAGAGGCCGTAGAGAATTTTAGAAAGTCTAGAGCCTTTAGTAAGGAATTAGCCGAATCGACGACATTCGCTTACGAAGCCGGCTTCCAGGACTGCAAGGAAAAAATTCAGAAACTTTACGACCTTGAGGGGATTGAAGGGTTGGAGCCAGATGAAGTCCCTGAAGATGACGACCCAGCCCTAAGTGACCCTTAGTTTTTTATTTTTATTGTATTGCTTCAAGTCCGACTCAGATCGGCAATTTTGTAAACTTTTAGCTATCAATGAATATTTCAATTCCCAACACTTGTCTTTGGTCATAATTAGCTTTGCTAGTGTGTGAGTTGTCGCGAATCAACAACCAATGGCCGAAGAGCACGATTTCTTTCAGTTAGGGAACTGATGCGGGATCAATTTTAATTGCAGAGACGAAAGTTGAACTATAGGTGCCGGCATGAAATCGTGGAATGCCTAATGCCTCATTAGATATGCCATGCAGAATTGGACAGTGTGCGCCGACACGAAGCTGTCCTTAAGTGCCAACGCGGGGCCAGGCTTTAGTGCCGACATGGGGCCGGCTTTAGTGCCGATGCGGAGCCAGGCTTAATTGCCGACGCAAAGCCGATCTTTGGTGCCAACGTGGAGCCGGGCTTAATTGCCGATGCGGAGCCGGTCTTTGGTACCAACGTGGAGCCGAACTTTGGTGCCGACGCAGAGCCGGGCTTAATTGCCGATGCGGAGCCGATCTTTGGTGCCGGCGCAAAGTCGGGCTTAATTGCCGATGCAGAGCCGGTCTTTATTCCAGCGCAGAGCCGGGCTTTGGTGCCGACGTGGAGCCGGGCTTAATTGCCGACGCGAAGCCGGTCTTTGGTACCGGCACGGAGCCGGGCTTAATTGCCGACGCGGAGTCGGTCTTTGTTCCGGCACGAAGCCGGGCTTAATTGCCAATGCGGGGCCGGTCTTTGGTGCCGATGCGGAGCCAGGCTTAATTGCCGATGCGGAGCCGGTCTTTGGTACCGACGCGGAGCTGGTCTTTGGTACCGATGCAGAGCTGATCTTTGGTGCCGGCGTAGAGCCGGGCTTAATTGCCGACGCGGAGCCGGTCTTTGGTGCCGACACGGAGCCGGGCTTAATTGCCGACGCGGGGCCGGTCTTTGGTGAAAAGCGCGATCACTCAAAAAGCAATGAAAATATTTTGAACAGCAATCTGTCAAGCAGGTTCAAATTAATGAAGTTAGCACATTACTGATAATATCGGCATAAATTGTCGACGTTCCAAGTGTGAGAGAGCGGTTTCCCATCTAGCTCTTCAACTTTGTATGCCCCGTGATGAAGTACCTCCTTGACACGGTATGGTCCTTCCCATTTTGGTGCCAGCTTGCCTCCCTTCGTCGGCTTTGATACTTCAGCTCATCGCAGAACGAGATCTCCAGGGCGGAACATCTTGGACCGTACTCGAGCATTATAGTATCTGGCCGCTCGCTGATGGAAAGCCGCCATGCGAAGTTGTGCCTGGTCTCGCAATTCTTCCACTAGATCTAGATTGGCCCGCAGCTAATTTGGATTGCTCTCTTCGTGGTATAACTCTGTCCGGGGACTGGGGACACCTATCTCTACCGAAATGACTGCCTCGGTCCCAAAGACCAGGCTGAAAGGAGTTTCCCCGTGGGGGCTGTGGCATCGTGTGGTATGCCCACAATACACTAGGGAGCTCCTCCACCCAACGCCTTTTGCAGCCATCTAGCCGGGCCCTGAGCCCTTGGAGGATAATCCGGTTGGTCACCTTGGCTGCGCCATTGGTCTGGGGGTGCCCCACAGAGGTGAATCATTGATGAATGCCCAGGCCGATGTAGAATTCCCGGAAGGCCATGTTGTCAAACTATCGGCCGTTATCAGTAACGAGGGTGTGTGGCAGTCCGAACCGGCACACGACAGACTTCTAGAAGAAAGATCTTACTTTGCCCTCGGTGATCTTGGCGAGAGCCTCAGCCTCGATCCACTTGGTGAAATGGTCAACTGCTACTACTAAGAACTTGCGTTGTCCGAAGGCTGGAGGAAACGGTCCTAGGATGTCCATGCCCCACTGGGTGAAGGGCCAGGGTGCGGCCAGGGGGGTTAGCTGGGATGCCGGTTGATGTTGAATATTAGCATGGCGCTGGCAGCTGTCACACCTCTTAACAAGTTTGGACGCATCCTCCTTCATTGTTAGCCAGTAATATCCATGTCGTAGGGCTTTGTATGCGAGAGCTCTGCCCCCCAGATGGCTTCCACATATACCTTCATGTCTCTCTCGCAGGATATAATCTGCTTCTGTGGGGCCAACGCATCTGAGAACCGGGTAGGAGAACGACCTTCGATAGAGTTTTCCCTCCATTATGAAAAACTTCGGGGTCCGTCTTTTGAGTTTCCTGGCCTTGGCAGGGTCTTCTGGGAGGGTACCATTGGTAAGGTACTGGACATAAGCGTCCATCCAGGAAGGCTCCTGCTCAACTGGCAGAGTTTCTCTTGTTACGTCAATACTCGGGGCTTCCAGGTGCTCTACATAAGCTCTTCCCAACATCCCATCAGTTGAGGTGGCAAGATGGGACAAAGCGTCGGCTCTAGCATTTTCCCCTTGAGGGATATAGCTGACATTAAAATAAGCTAAGAGAGAAGCTTGCGACTGCACCATACTTAAGTAGCGGGACATGATGGGATCCCTTGCTTCATACTCCCCTGCGATTTGGCCAGCGACCAGCTAGGAGTCAGTGAACACCCTAAGGTGCTTTACCCCGAGCTCTCGGGCTAATCTTATCCCAGACAGCAAAGCTTCATATTCTGCCTGATTATTGGTGGCTAGAAAGAGGAAGCGGAGTGCACACTCAGTTACAACTCCATCCGAGTTGGCCAGGATGAGGCCTGCTCCGCTCCCTTGAGAATTTGATGCCCCGTCTACATGAAGGATCCATTCATTATCTCTGGTTCCGAGAGGCAAGGGGTTTGCAGAGGCCTCTTCGGGTTGCTCCTCACCCCAGGTGCACTTGACCAAAAAATTCGCCAGGACTTGGGATTTCATGGCCGATCGAGGGCAGAAAGATAGATCAAATTCCCCCAACTTGAGCGCCCACTTCACCAATCGACCCGAAGTATCCGAGCGAGCGAGAATTGTCTTTAGAGGTTGGTCTGTGATCACCGCGATCGGGTGGGCTTGGAAGTATGGCCGCAGGCGCTGGGTAGACACGATTAACGCGAAGATAGTCTTCTCAATATTCAAGTACCTGGTCTTCGCATCGTGGAGTACCTTGCTTGTGTAATACACCGGCTTTTGCATGCCATTGGTGTCCATGCGGACTAGCACAGAACTAACGGCTTCGAAAGAAGCTGCGAGGTACAGAAGGAGTTCTTCTCCATCTGTTGGCTTGGATAGCAGTGGCGGGATAGATAGGAATTCCTTTAGCCCCTCGAATGCCTTCTGACATTCTTTCGTCCATTCGAATCCATTGGCCTTACGGAGCGCCTTGAAGAAAGGCAGGCACCTCTCAGCGGACTTGGACAGGAAACGGCTCAAGGCCGCCACCCTTTCCATCAGGCACTGTACTTTCTTCTTGTTGGTGGGAGACCTCATGTCCAGGATGGCTTGAACTTTGTCCGGGTTTACCTCGATCCCTCGTCGGATCACCATGAAAGAGGTAGCTTTCTCATCCACCGGTTCATCCTGATCTGGTTGTACCCAGAGAAGGCATCCATGAAGCTAAGGACCTCATGGCCGGATGTAGCATCCACCAGTTGATCGATCTGGGGCAGGGAAAAGCTATCCTTGGGGCATGCTTTGTTGAGATCGGTGAAGTCCACACACATCCTCCAGCTTCCATTAGTCTTACGGACCATCACCACGTTGGCTAACTATTCGGGGTAATGAACTTCCCGAATATGGCCTGCAGCCGTCAACTTGCGAACTTCCTCGTCGATAGCTTTCTGTCTGTTCGGAGCGAAGCTCCTTTTCTTCTGTCGGACCGGCCGACACTCTAGCCTGAGGTTGAGCCGATGGGTGATCACCTCCTCAAGGATGCCCGGCATGTCTGAGGACGACCATGCAAAGACGTCGGTGTTGGCACGCAGGAAAGTGAAAAGTCGATCGCATGCCTCCTCTGGAACCCCAACCTGGACGGTCCTTGCCGGGTCATCCCCCAAGGGGAGGGTCAGGAGGTGCTCGGCTGGTTCTCCCCTCCTTTCCAGCTCTCGGGGGTCAAACGGCTCAGAGGTTATCGCCAATGCCGCCTCCAGTGGACTGGGAGACAAGTGATAGCAAAGCGGTGGCGGGCTTTGCTCTCCTTTTATTTCTCCAACTCCTTCGTCGGTAGGGAATCTTACCAATAATCTCTTAGTGGAGATCACGGCATCTAGCAAATTTAATCCCGGTCTCCCCAAGATAGCATTATAAGCCAGCGGGATTCGGACCACCAAAAAATTTATGACCACCGTGCTTTGACACGGAGGGGTTCCAGCCGTGACAGGGAGGGCAATCTCCCCTTCAACGCTCACAGTCCCCAGTAAAGCCCATTAAAGGTGTGGCGATGGGTCGGAGGGAAGACTTTGACAGGTTCATCCGAACAAAGCTTCATAGCTCAAAACATCCACCGAACTCCACTATCAACTAAAATTTTTTTACAGAATGTTTGGCTATGGTCATGGACACAATGACGTTGTCGTCATGCTTATTAACTACCCCATCTAAATTCTTTCCAAAGAAAGGAATTATAGAGTCTATTCCCTCTCGCTGTCTTTTTGAACCACCACCTATCCCCCATGAAATCATAGCTATGGTCTTCTCCGTAGGAGCATTGTCCACGTCGGTCTGAAGTGTTGGAGGTGCCGATGAACCTGGAATAGGAAGGTTTTCCCTTCAAATGAACTTGCCCAAGTGACCCTGCTGGACAAGCTCTTCAATGGCCTTCTTCAGATGGCGGCAGTCCTTGGTGTTATAACATAATCTTGGTGGTACCGGCAGTAAAGTTCCTTATTGCGGGGGGTCCCAGACTTCATGGGGGTCGGACGCTTGAAGTAAGGTTCCTCCTCGATTTCTAGTAGGATGTGAGATATTGGAGCCATGAGGGGAGTGAATTGCTCCTTAGGAACAAGTGTCTGTGGCCGGCGATCTGGGTGGTGAGGAGGCTCAGGCTTCCGAGGTTATGCTCCGGCATGCTCAGTGGGCGCTGATTTCTTGCTGGGATTCTTATCAGCTTCCCTCCTGGAAGAATCCGTCTCATCAGCACGAATGTATTTCTGCGCTCGGCTCAGAAGCTCGGCATAAGAACTCGGAGGCTTCTTGTCTAGGGAATAGGCAAACCTAGAAGGACGAAGTCCTCGCTTTAATGCCAAAGTGGCTATAGAATCATCCAGGTTATATACCTCCAATGCTGCCTCCTTGAATCGAGCGACAAAGTCCTTCAGGGTCTCGCCACTTCTTTGCTGGACAGCAAATAAGCTATCAGCTACTCGTGGGATCTTCCGGCACGCATCAAAGTGGGCCAGAAAAGATCGTTCGAGCTTTCAGAATGAATTTATGCTGCACGGTGGCAGGCGGGAATACCATGCACGTGCCGCCTTGCGAAGGATGGCCGGAAAGGCGACACATAGAAGGGAGTCTATCGCTCCCTGGACTTGCATGAGGACCTTGTAACTCTCCAGGTGGTCCAGTGGGTCCGTCGTGCTATCGTACAGGTCCAGCTGGGGGAGATGGAAATGGGGCGGGACTGGTTCCTCCATGATGCACCAGGAAAGTGGGGGCGGTGCTCGTAGTCCGTCCCATGAGGGTTAGCGATCCGGCGGCTAAGCTCCTCCAACCGTCGATGATACTCATCGAGCCATTGCTCGGCCTGACGGGTAGTCTTCTATGGGCGCCGTCTTTAGATGAGTCAGAAAATGAAGCCGAAGAAGACCGGCAACGTAAGGAGTGCACCCGTCTGGATTCTTTCTCATCCGGCCATCGGTGGGTACAACCAGAGTGATGGGAAAGGGACCGCCGTCGCTTTGAGGCCTTTCAGCAACGAGGTTCAGGAGGTGAGTGACGGGAGGCCTCGGGTGGGGTCCCGCCTTGATGAGATTGAATTATCCCCCGTACCCCTTCACCAGGTGGAGGGGGTTGAGGTGCAGCAGCAAAGCAGTATTCCTGCAGTCTCCGTACCACCATCATCAGGTCCTGATGAGCTAGAACCTTAAGCCGATCAGGCTGACTCATCTGTGGGGGCAGAACACGGAGGTTGGCCTCCGATTGCTCAACCTGTGGAATGCGCTCCGCGGCCTGGCTGGTGGAAGCCTCCTGTGCTATTGTTGTCACCATCGTCTTCCTTGCAGAATCGGTGGGGTCACAGGGAGAACTTTCGCCTTCCCCGCGTGCGAGCCCCCTTCTTAGCACGCCAATCTGATGCGGACAAGTCACCTGTGATGAGCACCGGGCATGCTGAGATCTATTGTGGGCCTCCAAATGTGGTGAAAAAGTCATCTTCCTCCTCTGGAAACCTACAAGAAGTCTCGGGCCGGTATTCCCAGCGAGAACCCTCCGATGCTCAAGTTAGTGAACTTATTGAACAGGAATGTAGTGTCTATCTTTCTCTTTAGAGAGAGAGATCCTCCTCTTTAGTTGAGCTCGGGGTCCTTTTATACCTGTCTTGGAGGTTCCTTTCTTTTCGTTCTATTTGAATCGTCGAATCTTCCTTGTTAGGATAAGCTCCTTCGAACAGCAAGTGGGTAAGCCGTTGCTGGATAGGGGCCGCTTGTGGCGGTAACTGTTGTGCGTGCTATTACTGCCCGTGATTTCGGTGAGTGAGATATACGGTAATAGATCTCGAATCTCGGGATCTGTTACCTGAAGTGGGTCATAGTGTATGCAGAAAAGTAAGGCACCAAGTAAGAGCCGGGTCCGAAGGCAGGGTTTGAAACCGTCGCTGGAGGCCGGAGCCAAAGGTCGGAGCCGAAGCTCGAGACCGGAGCCAAAGGCCGGAGACGTCGCTGGAGGCCGGAGCCAAAGGCCAGAGCCATCGCTGGAGGCCGGAGCCAAAGGCCGGAGCCGAAGGCCGGAGCCGTTGCTGGAGGCCGGAGCCAAAGGCCGGAGCCGTCGCTAGAGGCCGGAGCCAAAGGCCAGAGCCATCGGCCTCCCGTCGCTGGATGCCGGAGCCAAAGGCCGGAGCCGTCACTGGAGGCCGGAGCCAAAGGCCGGAGCCGTCGCTAGAGGCCGGAGCCAAAAGCCGGAGCCAAGATTCATCTCTGAGATTAGCTATCACATCATTATCTCCAGAAATTGTGCAGGAGGTTATAACACCACCTAGAGGAGATGGTCAGCCGTATCAATACAGATGAGAATGAATAACTGCTTCAAAGCAATTGCAAAAAGTAGAGCCCATGGAATATCTAGAAATACTATTAACAGTTTCTTGCTTGGCATCAAGCATATTTATAGATACTGTGAAATTTTGATGTAGAAAGTTGAAATCTTCAGTTCTCCTCAACAGTGAAAAATAAGGTCACCAAGAGGAAGATCCACCAAGCTAATAATTAAGCCAAGAGGTGTATAAGAGCATAGATAAAGGAAAATGCTTGAAGCCTGGTTGGGGACCAGAGCTAATTATAACATCCTCATTTTCCTCAGCAAGAATGAACCAGCAAATCACAAGGTGCATTCACTAGATTAGTTAAATATTTTGCAAGTCACTAAATTCAATTCAGTTCAATTCATGTATCATAGAGCTGATTCACTAGTTGGAGGGCTTGCATAAACTGTCCTCCTCTGCAAAGATCATCAAGCAGCTCATTATATCTCCTTACGTTTGGTTGATAACCATGCTTTCTCATCTCAGCTAATGTGTGCATGGCCCAGCCTACTCTTCTAGTGTCACACAGACCTTTTATCAATGTGTTAAATGTCACTGTATTTGGAGGGCAATTTTCATGGAGCATATTCCCAATAAGACCATAAGTACATCTTTCACTAGATACAATACTCCTGGTTGATTGCCATTTATGACGACAGATTAGTTTTGCATGAAAATTATTGCGATGTCTTAAGATATGTGTGAGGTATCAATCATCAGGTATGAACTACTTATAAAGTCTCTGGTTGGATTATTAGTGAGTTGACAACAACAAGCCTCTTCAGGCTTAACTTATTGGTCTTGGAAGAAATGAGTTTGGTGTAGAAAATGTAGTTCCTTTGCATTCATTAATTGTCTATGATACAATGTTGACTAATCAAAGTTATTGGATAAGTAATAGGAAAGAAAGTTACATCTAGTGGATCTTTTGAGTTTTGACTGTTGGTTTAAGATGTGTATGAGTTATCATTGTCAGGTATGAACTGCTTCCAAAATATCTGGTGCATTCAAAATGATGAGTCATTTCAGGCTTTACTTTTGTATTTGTCTTGGATGCAATGAGTTATGGTATAGAAAAAGTAGCTTCTTAATATACATTAATTGCCTTTGATACAGTATTGACTTACATTAACTGCGGGGATTTTTTTAAAAAAATTCTCCATTATTTTTCCTTATCCACTGCCTTTTTTTTTTAATTTTCTCATCAACTTTATTGTTTATATTCTTCATCCATGTGTTCTATATAAAAAAAATTACTACCTATGAACTATTACTTATTATTTACTCCAACGATGGTTAACAAGCATTTGTATAGTACATGCATACAAACTCAAAATTAACATGCATCAATTATTTATGATTTTAGGCTGGTTATCAAGAAAATGCTCAAAAGCTTTGTTATTATGGACATTCATCATTATCGTAGTTGGATGTATAATAAACTTTTACTAGACCGAAAGGGTTATACAGATGAGTTTCTAATAGGGTTGGAATAGTTTATTCACTTTGCATGCCAACAACCTATATTTTTTAGTGAGAAAAAAATTAGGTGTCCTTGTTTCAAGTGCAAAAACACAAAGTACTTGACTATAGAGAAAGTGAAGGTACATCTTTATAAAAAAGGTTTCAAACCTGACTACTAGTATTGGACAGAACATGAAGAAATTGAACCAATTGTGAATTATGATGTTGATCAAATGCAATTTGCTGGTTCAAGTACTGCTCAATTTAGTGCTTCTAGTTGTGTCAATTGAATAATAATGAGCAAACCAATAGATATGAAGCCATGATTTTTGATGCTGTTGATCCAAATTTTGAAGATGTTTATAATAGCAATGTGGATGCTTATCATAATAGGGATGCTCCAAATTATGTGAAAAACCTCCAAATAGAGAGGCTGAAAAGTTTTACGAGATGTTGCATGCAGCACAGCGGCCGCTCTAGTCAGGTTGTACTAATCACTCAGAGTTGTCAGTTGCGGTTAGAATGATGAGTATCAAGTCTGATAACAATATATCTCAACATTGTTTTAATCAATTTATGGGGCTTATGAAAGAAATATGTCCTTTCGGTAACTTAATACCTCCTGACTTCTACAAGACAAAGAAATTAGTTTCGAAGCTTGGCTTATCTGCTAAAAAAATATATTGTTGCTTTAATGGATGTATGTTGTATTACAATGATGATGAGTCTTTAACTGATTGCAAGCTCTATGGTCATCCTTGATACAAACCAGGTAGGATGGGAAGTGGGAATCACAGTATCTTATAAGAGGATGCATTATTGCCACTTATCCTTAGACTTCTTTATGCCTCGAACAAAGACACATGAGATGGCATTATGAGAATAGATGAGAACAGGATGTTTTATGCCATCCATCAGATGGAGAAGCATGGAAACATTTTGACCATACATATCCTGAGTTTGTATTAGAACCAAGAAATATTAGACTTGGGTTATGTGCTGATATCTTTACTTCATACAGTCTCTCTGCTATCATACTCCTGTTAGCCAGTTATTGTTATGCCGTTCAATTTGCCTCCTGATATGTGTATGATTGCTCCCTATATATTTTTAACCTTGCTCATTCCTGGACCGCATAATTCGAAGATCATGATAGATGTATATTTGCAACCATTGATAGATGAATTAAAAGTTATGTGGAATGAGGGTGTAGTTACTTATGACATTTCAAGAAAGCAAATTTTTTTATTAAGGGCTGCTTTAATGTGGATAATCAATAATTTTTTAGCATATGGCATGCTGTCAGGGTGGAGTATAGCTAAAAATTAGCATGTCCGTATTGTATGGAGAGAACAAAGGCTTTTCGCTTGGAGCATGGGAGTAAAAATACATGGTTTGATTGTCATCGTCAGTTCTTGCCTTTTGATCATGTGTTCAAAAGAAATAAGAATGCCTTCCAAAAAAATAAATTGATAGATCAGAGCCTCCTCTCAGATTAACAAGTGACCAAGTATGGGAAAATATTCGTGGATATCCCAAATAATTAAAACAGGTCCTTGTAAATTTAGTGGATATGGAGAAAGTCATAATTAGACAAAACATAGCATATTTTGAGAATTACCATATTGGAAGACGAATTTAATCCGACACAACTTAGATGTCATGAACATAGAAAAAAATGTGTTTGACAATATTTTTAACACTATTATGGATGTAAAAAACAAAACAAAGGATAATGTTAAAGCAAGAATGGATTTGAAAGAGTATTGTAGGCGGCGAGATTGGAGCTCTATGAGTTACCTAATGGAAAGGTGGTAAAACCAAAAGCAAATTCTAGCTTTACGCTAGACCAAAAAAGAGTTGTTTGTGAATGGATAAGAGGGTTGAAAATGCCCGATGGATATGCTTCAAATCTAGGTAGATGTGTAGATATGAATGAAGACAAGTTATGTGGTATGAAGAGTCATGATTGTCATGTATTTATGGAACGTTTGTTACCATTTATTGCATTACCGGAACCAATATGGAAGCCTCTTACTGAGTTGAGTATATTCTTTAGAGACTTATGCTCAACTGTGCTACGGGTGAAGGATTTGGTACAAATGAAACACAATATCTCTATCATCTTAATGTAAGTTGGAACATATATTTTCACCTAGTTTCTTTGACTCAATGGAATATTTACCTATTCACCTACCATATGAAGCACAAGTAGATGGACCCATTCAATACAGATGGATGTATCCCTTTGAGAGGTAAAGAATAATATTTCTATACTTGTTTCAAATCTTTATCCACATATCTCTTATATATCACATGTGCTAACATACAATGCTATATTCTTAGGTTCCTTAATAAGTTGAAAAAAATGGTCAAAAATAAAGCTGACGTTGAAGGCTCTATATGTGAGGCATACTTAGTAGAAGAGACTTCTTACTTCTGTTCATATTATTTTGAGCCTCATATACATGCTATGGACATTAGAGCTAATTGAAATGATGGTAGGGAAGAGTATGAAATAAGACGCCAACCAACTCTTCAATATTCAGTCAGTTTGGCCACTCATCTTATCAATGTAGAACACGGTATTTGACTGATGCAGAGCTTACTGTTGCAACATTACATATATTATTAAATTATAATGAAGTGAAGCCATATCTGGAGTAAGTGCACATCCTCCTTAACTCCATAAAGAACTTTATACTCAGTCAATGAATCCAATAAAACTAATATTTTATGGTATTTTAGTATGTTTGTGCAGTATGTGCATGCTTCCACACTTGGATGTCTTAGTGATGGTCAGATAGATGCACTGATTGAGGCTTCATTTGTATCATGGTTCAAAGATTATGTAAGCTTTAAATTCTTATGCAAATTAAAATTATTTGTTCATATGAAACATAAGTCTAATATATTGTTTTTGTAATTTATGATTAGGTGCACAATCCATGTGGTATGATACAAAATCAACACTTGAATGACTTAGCCTGGGGTCCTATGAGAGTAGTAAAAACATGGCCCATGTATTTCATTGGTGGATTCAAATTCTACACACACGCATATAGTGAGGGCAAAAAAACAATCAATAGTGGAGTATGTGTTAAGAACAGAGGACATGGTGACAATGAAAGTGATTTCTATGGTATTGTTAAGGAGGTGGTGGAGTTACAGTACCCAGGACAAGGTGATAAAATAGTGATGCTATTTTATTATGAATGGTTTGATCCTATCATAAATCGGGGGATGAAAGTGCACAAACAATATGATATTATTGAGACTCGACATCATAGAAGGTATACAAAGTTTGATCCATTCATTCTTCCCCAACATGTGGTGTAAGTATATTATTTACCTTATCATGGGAGGATAAGAGATAAGGTAGAGTGGTGGGTGATGATCAAGACAAGACCGAGAGATCAAGTAGATAATGACCACACTGTGGAGCCTGCTTTTCAAGATGAGGAAATATCTCGAGTCAATGCAATAGATGATAATGAGGCCATTGAAAATTTATGAGATAGTGAAGGATTATCTGAGGAGGTTGATGCATATCTTGAAGGCACCATTGATAATGAAGAAAAAGAAGATGAAGAAGAAGAAGGAGAGGAAGAAGAAGAACAAAAGGAAGAAGAGGAGGAAGAAGAATATTTCACTAATGAAGATGATTCAGATCGAGAATAGATGATAACTTATTTTGTCAATAGCTTCTACGTAATTTCTTTACTTATTTTGTCAATAGATGATAACTTGTTTATATTGATGCTTATTTAATATCTTAAAATTTATTTTTTTATATTTATATTATTGTGCATCTATAGTCATCTTCAGATCGAGTTGGGAAGGGAAAGAGAAAGTTATCTACTACTTGGTTAAAGAAGACTAACGCAATCATTACAACCACCATAGATTTAATAGTACCCTCAACCACCATGGCCCCTCAGATGCTTCACTCGCCACCATCTGTTACTATCACACCATCTTCCTTTTCCATTATACTATCCTCTTCAACCATGCCATTCCTTTCCCTCCTATTCGACCACATCTCTCTACTATGCCATCTCCTTTTTCTTCTATTCCACCACATCTCCCTACTATGATCTCAGGGACTTTTACTACTCAGCCATCTAGTTCCATTCCACCTTCCATGCCAACCACTTTCACTACCCCATCCTCTTCCTCTACTATGCCACCATCACTTTATTTTTCATACTCAAATACCATACCACACACACCTAGCCCTACTAATAGCAATTTTTCTTCTCATACTGTGGTCCCACCTGGGAAATCACTGTCAATCCAACCTATGCATACTTCTACCATAACTTCTAGCCAGGAGGGCTTGTACACACAAACATCAGAGAGGGCATCATTAATTCCAAGTGGCTATGGGTAAAACTATATAACATTTAGTTCATTGCACTATTTTATTCCATTAAAATGAATATATATAATTATTTGATTATTGTTAATATGTACAGTTTCAATGACGACCACATGGTGACCCGTGCTTTGGTTAAAATTCTTAAGAGCAAGTATGACGGTCCTTACTCTTCATGGAAGAAGATTCCAAAAGGACACGAGACATGTGATTTCTTGAGTTTGAGGTAAGAATATTTTTAAGTTTATCAAGTATTTTTTATTTATTTTACTTGATTATGAGTATCTATGCATTTTGTTGATATTGAATTTTTTTTCCTTTTTTAGAAAAAAATTTAATGGAATCCAGAGGATAAGCACTATATTCGGAGGAATTGGGAGTGTCGTGGTTTAAGTCATCTTACGGACATTTTTAATGAAGCTCGTAAAAATCATGACGGCAAGCCAGATTGGATTGAATAGGGTGTATGGTATGAGCTATGAAAATATTGGGATAGTAATGAGTTCAAGGCCATAAGTCAGAAGAACAAGAAGAATCGTGCATCCG
Source organism: Calamus simplicifolius (assembly GCA_900491605.1). NCBI lineage: Eukaryota > Viridiplantae > Streptophyta > Magnoliopsida > Arecales > Arecaceae > Calamus > Calamus simplicifolius. The sequence goes on along the minus strand of UESW01001607.1, from coordinate 357,252 downwards.
TTTGCGATGGATTGAGCTTTCCACTTCATACTGGTGGTTCTATCAGCATTAATGACCATGCGGCAAGATTGGTATTGATATATTAGTGGATTATCTTTCTTTAATGCTTAATTTTACTTATTCTTATCTCTCATCAAGTTACTTAGCTTATCCTGATATTTTTCTTGAATTTAGACAAGTGACATGCTTTATTTGTTTAATAGTTACCTATCAAGGCATTAATAGTTGCATGTCTCTATCATTTGTGACTCCTTAATTGTGTTGATGTCCAAAAGCACACCAACTATATTTTTCTTGAATCATCAATAGGTAATTGTACTTGCTTATTGCTTCCAAGACTTTGAGCATCATGTATACTCAATGAAAATCCTAATTGAGGATTTACTACAACACATTAAGGTTTACCTATCATTTCTATATGACTAAAAATAGCTCATTAATTAGCTTGTTTTTGTTCAAATTTTGTATGTCAAAATCTTCCATGCAATGCCATGCAACAGTTGAAGAATGGCTATATAGAACTTTTTGTCAATGCACTTACTGTGGAAATGCTTGATATAACAGTTGAAAATGGCTGTATAGCACTGGCTGTCAATGCAGAGCAATTCTATCACATATTACACCTATACTTATGCAACTTTTGGTTGAGTTATATTGCAAGCATGGAATATGAAAAAAAAGAACTATGTCATTTATAACATAACTATAATTGAATATGCATGTTGTCATAGCCTTTTAACAAAGAATGTTTGAACATTGTTGTATGCCCTTGCATGTGAGAAATGCTTGATATCACATGCTGCTTCATCTGTGAGCTAAGGTTTTCCATTGCCTTAGAAGTGAGACAACTAGACTCCAAACACTTTCTAGTTTTTTATAACACCTCTCTCATGCCCATTGTGACCAACTTTGCTTGTCTCTTTTGATCTTTCTTACCAAGGTTTTTCTCCACTATGGTCATAACATTTAGGTTTTTTTGCTCTAAAATTGGTTTTGACGTTAAAGCATTGGCAACAATATATATTATAAGGTCATGGTAGTTCAGTATTAGCTGGTCGCTTCATAATAGAAGTTACTGAAGGAGCGAGCTTTGTTCCACTGTCATTCACAATATTTGGCAATGCATAATTACTTCTTTCTCGTGCAAATGAATTCTGCTTGTTTTGGCTGCAGACTTATGCCACCACAGTGAGATCGGAGTCTGCTATGTTAATCACAAATAGGCTTGGGATTGTGATAGACTAGTCTATTTTCTGATCATGTTTTCTTGGTTCATCATATGAATATATAGCATAACAGGGATGAAACTATAGGGAGACTTTGGATAATCTAGGTTTAAAGTAGATCGGGGATGAGGAAAAAAATTCATAATATCTGAAAATGCTGATATCAATAGAATTTTTCATCTCAACAATTTCAGTTATCTTTTTTCTTATAAATAAAAAGTATCTCAAAGTATGTAAATTTATTACATATGTTTAAAACATCATTTAGAATCACAAATCATCATTATTTTTTATGTAGGTTGGGCACCATCTGTTTTTGATATCTAGGACATTCATATTTAGGGGTGTTTGTTTATTATTTATTTAAATTGCATGAAAACTCTGAAGTTTGCACAGGCTTGGATTATGTCATTAGAAAGCTTCAATAGCTTATTCTTCATGGGCATAGCAAACATAACCATGGTTATAGTGATCATAACCATAACCACCAAGTCTTATTTGAAGCAGATATTTTATTGCAATTCATGTTTGTTCATTTATTGGTGAAAAACCCATTCATGGAGCTATAGATTTTTTTGCATATTGATGATTAGGTGAGTTGAATAGAATGAAGGGATGCAATGCTAATTAAATTAATTTGATCAAATGGGATCACTATTCTGATCCATCCAAGACAACTCAATTGTACAATTGAGAAGGGAATGAAGAGCTTGAGATTGAATCAACTTCTCCTAGAAGTGTGATAGTTAACTAATTAGATATGATTGATTAATATAGCCATTGCATGTCTCTATCATTTGTGACTCCTTAATTGTGTTGATGTCCTAAAAGCATACCAACTATATTTGTACATTTCACTGTTGTTTATGTTATTAAATTCTAATTTGGTAATATTCTTTTCTTTACATATATGTTGTTCTTATTTCATATAATTTTTTTAAAAAAATTGATAATGTTGTTTATATTATGAAATTCAGATGCAGAAGTTGAACCGAGCACCTACATTAGATGAGCTCTTCAAACACACCCATCAAAAGAAAAAGGATGGCAATCAATGGCTAAATAAAAAGGCAGAAACATTACATATAATTATTTAAAAACTTTAATTTATATATTTATACTGTTAGTATGTTTAACTCATTGTATCTCATATCTTTTACAGGCTAATTTTATACAGACATGACAAGAGTTGGAATCAAGTCAGAGCTCAACTGAAGAGGATGGTGCAGAATCATCACACAGCCTCAGCCCTCTATGATGCATGTATAGAAAGAGACACTTGAAATAAACAAGGGATAAATTTATGGACTCAGATCATAGACTAGCTTGCTGACAGCTCCTCATCTTCGGCCTCACATCCTCACGAGTTTCTAAGGAGTGGATTCAGGAGCAGAAGAAGATTTAAGTATGTTTGAGACTGTATCTGCCCGAAATAAGGAATTAGCTAATCAGAACAATCAATTAACATCAAAATAATGAACATTTCATGCAAATAATGCAGGTTCCATCTGCTCAGCTGCTATCTCTGCAAATGCTGGTGATTGCGATAATGTTGATGATGATGATGATCACGAGGAGGAGAATTTATATTTTTTTTTTTTCTATGATTGAATGATATTTGTTTGTGATACTTTTTCTTTTGTTATGAAAATTAGATATGATGATACTTGTATAACTTTTTTGAACTTGTTTATTATGAACTTGGATATGATGAACTTGTTATGAACTTGTTTGTTATGAACTTGGATATGATGACTCTTGTGGATAATTTGTATATATACAATTAGGTGTATTTAAAAAATATTTTAAGTTTTTTAAAGGTTATATTTGAATATTGTAAGGGATTTTGTTTCTCAAAAAGCTATTTTGCAAGGGATTGTTTCCTCTGATATTTATTTAGTGAGAGATAATTTTCTTAAAATAAAGAAAAGCTATTTTAAAATTCAAAATATCCTTCAAAAAATCTCTCAAAAAATTTTTTCTCAAAAAATCCCTCGAAAACCCCTTGAAAATTTTTCTTTGAAAAATCCCTTAGTAAATTGCCCTCGAAAAATTCCTCAGAAAATCCCTTAAAATTTTTTCTTAAAAAATCCCTCGGTAAATTGCCCTGGAACATCCCTCGAAAAATTCCTTGAAAATTTTTCCTTAAAAATTCCTCAGAAAATCCCATGAAAAAATTCCCTAAAAATCTCTCGAAAATTTTTTCTCAAAAAATCATCGAAAATTTCCAAGGGATAAATTCCATTAAAAAATCTCTCAGAACATAAATTTCATCAAAAAAATTCTCAAAAAAATTTTTCGAGGGGTTTTTCCAATGACCATTTATCCGTTGAAAATCCATCAAAATATAAATTTTTGATAGATTTTTTCTTTTTCTTAAAAAATTCCTCGTAAATAACCCTTTTTCTTGTAGTGACACTGCATTATTCCTTTCAAAAAGGTCCAGAATAAGTTAATCATGTTAATCATGTCTTGCTATATATGAAGACGAAAATAAATATTTTTTTGAAAAAGGAGAACAAGAAATTTTATTTGCTAGGTTTGGATATAAGACTTATCTCAAGGAGAATAATGAATTAATTATGCCGTTGCTTTCGAATTTGCTATCATGCATAATTGTACTAAATGGTTAATTTGGTGGCTGAAATTTGTAATTGTTCTATATCGTTTGATTATTTTAGCAAGATTGGTAGCATGGATAGAAATAGATTTACATTGAACAAAGCCTCCTTAAAATAAATAAATAAATAAACATAGGAATGTGTTGAACAAAGCTAACTTAGGTTGGAACCTTACCTTCTCTACAAAATGAAGTGTCTTTGCTGGCCTAATTGTTCATTCTTTAGTAACATATATAGTCACTCCTTTTACTAAAGTCATTGCAAATATTTATAAGAATGTGCATATAATTCTTTCTTAGGGGAAAAAAATCTGCAATAAAGAAAGAAAGAATTCTGTGCGTATTCTTCTAAAGATTTGCGTCATAATTTTCTTTTTTTAATTATCATTTTTAAATCTAATGATTTTATATATTCCAACTTGAGTGAAGAGAATATTCAGACTTAGCCACGATTTTTCTGACTAGAGCGAAAAGGGGGAGGGGGAGAGAGAGTCATTATTAGAACATTCAAATAACTTAGACTTAATTCAATTCTTTGCAAGATTAATACACGAAGCTGATGATATAACTTCTAATTTCAACTTTGTTGTCTGAGTAATGCTAGAGGAGATGCGTGAATAATTTTCTGGTCAAGTGAAATTGGGGATCGGTATAGTCCACTAGATATATTACCAAACATGGAGGCATGGTTGATTGCCAACTACCAAATCACTTTTTGTGAGTCTAATAAACTTTCTCATATGTGAATAATGTCTACTGCAAAGTTTTTTTTTTTTTTTTGTTGCATTATTTTAATTTATTACGCCTCTCCTATTTCGATGAATAATTTTAGTACCGTAGAGGCAACCTCTAGTTGCTTCCTTGTCTAAAGCAAAAGTTACATTCAACATCAATCTTTGGTCATTCTGACTTTTAAAATCATGAATGTTTCTAACTTTTTCTAGAACCATTTTTTAGACTGTATGATATACTTTTTTCTGCACCTAGCCATCCAATTCCCATGGAACTTTCTTCATAAATACATCCAAGTCTATTTTCGTCGACAACAAAGGTTTCTTGACTGATGTTGCTCTCTCTAAACCGCTTGCCATATAAATGATAATTGTAACTGGTTTGTAGTCCCCTTCAGTCTAGACTTTTTTATTCTTTTTAGTACAAGGTAGATTTAAATTCTTACAAAATAACTGTGTATCAACCTCTAGGATCCATGATCTGGAGAAAAAGCTTTAGTTCAGAATATCGCATACTTTAAATTGACTGCAATATTTGCCAACTAGTATGCTTCTTGATGATCTCTTTAGCATGAAAACAATTCAAAGTATCTTCAATGATTATTCCATCTATGTTTAACAGTTCAATGATATTGAGTTGAGGATGACTTGCCGTTATTTAGGAATGAATGGAGTGCTGCATCTCACCATCTCAATAAAAACATAATATTTATTAATGAGCTTCTTAGAATTATCATAATCCGAAGGAAAAATCTTGTGGTGCCGCCCTTCGTGCAGCAAGCGTGCATTAACCGTACAGATTGATCTTTCATGTATGTCAGCGCACATGCAATTGTTGGGGAGCGCGAAATACCCCCAAGATCACGGCTATAGCGTATATGAGTAATACAAAAAAAATTTACCGTTCTAATCTATGAGTATAAGATCATACCTTTAGATTTAAACCTTGGAATACTTTGATTCGATTGCTCGACCTCAACCTTTTAGCCTTCCGCCTACTTTGATTCGATTGCTCGACCTCAACCTTTTAGCCTTCTGCCATATTCCCGAAATACCTTTCTTCTCTCATAAGATGGTGGGATCTCTCGGCCGCGACCTAGGGTTTCTTGTTTTTCTTTTTTCTCAAAAACGTTAACCCTAGCAACCAACTGAGAGGGTATTTATAGGGCTGCAACAAGGACCAATAGGCAAATATGAAAAGGACTTCCCACGTAATTAAATCTCCTAATCCTATCCCGGGTTAGGATTCAATTACGTAAATTACAATTCATTCCACTAAAGAAATATAATTGTACTCCTAATCATATTCGAATTTATATTTTCGAGCCTTAATATTAAATACTTATTATCTCCCCACGTTAAGATTACAGATATCCATCAATTAAATTTAATTACTAACAATATAATTTAATTGACTGTTATTATCCTTGAGACTTATCCACTTAACTTATTTGATGTATCGGATTCAAAATTCACTTGCAAGATTTGATACAATCAAAACTTATAAGCTTTCTCAAGGGGATATCATCAATCCAAATTAACAGGACGTGAATTCCTTCAACTATTAATATTCACCATATATATAATGTTATTGCCCAACCCACTGAGTTTATTGACTCATATAGAATCTCACTCTATGTGTAATCAAAGCAATAATCACTACATACACGTGTCTAGAAATAGAATTCAGATTAAGAGCATAAGTAATCATAATTTCATGAGTTTTAAATTATTTTATAAAGTCAGTATAAAATAATTAATTCAACTGGGTCCTGTTCAATACACACAAAGTGTACTAGCACAAATAGTTAGAATAAACCATTCCCCGTAGTCAAGACAGACCTACTAAAATTTGTGCTACAGTTCTACTGATGGTGTATCCAATTCCATCTAAAACTGTGAACAATAAACTTGTATTCCAAAAGAACCGATGATCTAGTCTTCTGTGTGTAAGCCGTACTCTACACACTAGATCAAATACTCTTTGTAAATACTAGACACATGCACATATATAGTAAATGGCACACATTGCTCAAAATGAATTCTCATTAAAATGTAAAGACATAACATAAAGCATATCTTTTAGTCTATATCTCTATCAGCAATGACCCAATAGGCTTTGCTGCGCGCTCTGGTATGTGCGGACGGTCGATGCGTACGTGCTACATCAAAGGATAGTGCAACAAGTCTTTTCTAATTCATCATATTTAGTGCATGCCATCCTATACTGGGGGCGATGTACAAAGATTTTTTCATAAAAAAAAATATCGTTTTAGCTGATTTTTGGGTTAAAATTTTATTCACCTGAATCGCTATTGAGGAGAAAAAGGAGTTGAAATAAAACCATCCCAAAAGCTAAGGTTGCTGTTATTACATACTTATGATAAGGCTTATACAAAGGACATGATCAATCTCTTGAATTAATTATCATTTTATATTCACTCTTTGCTAATTGAAAATTTTATTCATATCTCCTAATTCGGTGGTAATTTTTCTTTCCCCTCATCATTTATAAATTTATATATAATTATATATAAAATAAATATAATTATATACTAAAATTAACATAACCACGTAAAATGCATTGAATTATTTGTATATCGGACTAGCATAAAATGCTCACTATGATAAGACTAAGGTTTTATTTTGTTTAACTATTGAAACATCTTTAAGTGATTGTAGGTAACTTTTGGTCAAAAGTTACGTGAGATAGCTGTTAGTCAACGATTAATCCGAACAAAATTTAACACCTTATTTAGGTACCAAATAGCTAACTTTGGTGCTTCTAAATATTGGTAACCATTTTTTATTTGATTGTCTACGAGTTTTAATATTTTTTGTTTGGGACGTTCAAAGGTTCGATAATAAATTATGATTAGTAATATTCATCATTTATTCTTTTAATAAAAATAAATAAATTATTTTTTAAAAATATAATTTATATAAAAATGTACCACAACACTGTTGACATAAATTTATAAATTTATAAAAATTTAAATTATTCATACAAATCTAAATTATCATTTTGTATTCACTCTTTGTTAATTGAAAATTTCATTCATGTCTCCTAATTTGGTGGCCATTATTTTTTTCATCCCCCATCATTTATAAACTTATATATAATTATGTATAAAACAAATAAAACTATATACTAAAATAAACATAATTGTGTAAAATGCACTGAATTATTTGTATATAGGACCAGTATAAAATGCTTACCATGATAAAACTAAGGTTCTATTTGAATTAGCTGTTGAAGTATCTTTAAATGATTATAGATAACTGTTAGTAAAAAAAAAAAAAGTAAGATAGCCGTTGGTCAATAGATAATTTAAACAAAATTTAATACCTTGTTCAGGTACCAAATAACTAGCCGTGGTACTTCAAGCTCTCGGTAACAATTTTTATTTATGCAGTTCTCTGCAGGTTTTAATATTCTTTGTTTGGCCGATGTTTATATAAATTATTGTCAGTAATAATTATCATTTATTTTTTTAATAAAAATAAACTAATTATTTTTAGAAAAATATAATTTATATAAACATCTACAACAACACCGCTAAGTTTAAGGTTTGATGCGCATTGGACCTTCCTTTGGCCCATGCCAGGCCCATTTGAAACTTATGCGACACTGGCCATGGAAACACCAATTGATTATGCCCAATCACTGATCCTGCACGTCGGAAACGAATGGATTCTCCAGGCTCCGCTTCACCAGTTTACCTGCAAAGAAGTTCCAGGACCGGAGAGGATTCTCCGATGGGACCCTTCGACACCCAAGTTAGCAATTGAGGTCACAGCAGAAGAGGAGCTCGAATGAGCTCTTTTTAGATGAGAGGGTGCTCCAGAGGAGAAGGAATTTCTCTATGGGTCTCAAGATAGCGATTTTTCGGAGATTATCGCGCATACCTGTTTACTGAGTGGATTCACCTTTTTATAGGGGTTGACCCTGGTATGGTCACGTGGGATTCCGTGAGGAGGGAATATCCGCAGAGTTCTTGGGAGTTGCATGAATCTGCATTGGTTGGTGGGTACTGTCTCATCGAAAGGGACAAAGCGGCAGTTGGTGGGCTAAATCCCATCAGCCAGCGGGGCTGTTGGGTAGTTGGGTCCAGTCCCATCAGCAGCGTGGCTAGTGGGTAGTTGGATCTGGCGTTGTCAGGCGGCGCGGGTCAGAGAGGTAGCGTCCCGAGCTACTAGGGCCGTGTTGGGGCAGACTTGGAGGAAACCGAGAGTCTCGACTCTCTCGATGGAGCCGAAGCTTATCTGGGTCGGCCAAGGGTGGCCGGGGCCGACTTTGCCGACTAGGACGTGCCAGGGCGGGGCCGACCAGGAAGGGTCGGGGCTGACTAGACGAGCTCGGAGACGCCGGGGCCGAGAAGGGCCGACCAGGAAGGGTCGGGGCCGACCCGGCGGGCTCGGAGACGCCAGGGGCGAGAAGGGCCGACCAGGAAAGGTCGGGGCCGATCCGGCGGGCTTGGAGGTGCCGGGGCCGAGAGGGACCGAACAGGAAGGGTCGGGGCCGACTCGGCGGGCTTAGAGACGCCGGGGCCGAGAAGGGTCGACCAAGAAGGGTCGGGGCCGACTCGGCGGGCTTGGAGACGCCGGGGCCGAAAAGGGCCGACCAGGAAGGGTCGGGGCCAACTCGGTGGGCCTGGAAGTGCCGGGGCCGAGAAGGGCCGACCAGGAAGGGTTGGGGCCGACTCGGTGGGCTTGGAGACGCCGGGGCGCACCCACGCTTTGATTTTGCCAAAATTACCCTTGGGGCTACATTAGCCACATCAGATGCCCCCCCGCCCCTGAGCGCTAAGGGCCACGCGTCTGCAATCCTTTGGGTGAAAGGAGTGCGAAAATTCAAAAAGAATGATTGCCTCCTTCAGTGCGCTTTAAATGGGCTGATGTGCTGGCACTTTGTTTCGAGGCAGTGTCGCTTCGAAGATCTTCCGTAATCATGCGTTGGGTGGTGATGACGTTGGTGCCGGACGCTCCGGAGAAGGAGCCCATTGGGTATGGGAAAAAAGGCAAAGGCATCATTACCGCTCCATTTTCTATGGCCCGCTATTGGCCGGGGATCGCGTCTTCTGGAATGGATCGAGGTGGCACGCCTCGGGTGCAGGCGAGATTTTCGGCCGGCAGCCTGCAACGCAATGGGCGCGCGCCAGATGGCGGGATCTGGAGCAGCTTAGCTGGAGACTGGGGGCTATAAAAACCCCCCTAAGGGCCTGTAGGAACTTTTACGCTGCCATTGCTTTCTCCTTCTACTTTCTTCTTCTTTGAGTTCTTCTGCGACCTGAGTCTTTCCAACTCCCAGGTTAGTTTCATCCCTTTTTTTTACCTATGGACCGCCGTGCCATTAGGGAGGGCAAGAGACCCGTAGAAGAGTCCTCCCAGTCTAGCAGTGAGGACCAGGCCCCCGTAGCTAGGAGTCGAATGCCTTAGTCGATGGGCGGTGTAGTCATCCGTGGTGAATCGGGGGCAGCAGGACCCCTGATCACCTCCGGTCCTCCCATTAGGGCAGTTCCCTTGTCCACTCGCCGTCCGGCGCTTCCTCCGGCGGTGAGTTCCGATCCAGCGGGTCCAGCTGGGGTGACTTCCACCATGACCCCTAAGGATATAGAGACCCTTAGGGCTAAATACAATGTCCCTGACTTCATTGACCTGTCCGCGCCGGGGCCCGAGGACAGGGTGACCTCTGACCATCCGGGCCGGGTCGCTCTGTACGAGGAGTTCTTTTGGTGCGGGCTGCGCCTTCCTCTCCATCCTTTTTTCCTTAATATCATAGATAGGTATAGGTTAGTGCCGGCACAGTTGACTCCGAACTCGATTCGGATCATTTGCGCCTTTGTAATCCTCTGCCACTTCGAGGGGGCCCGTCCAGGGCTGTCCCTGTTCCGAGCTTTCTATAAGCTCCGCCACCAAGGTGAGGATGCCTGGTGGGCATTTACTGTCAGGTCGGGTAGAGCCTTCCCATTGGGTCTCCCATCCAAAATTAGGGGGTGGAAACCTAGATTTCTCTTTGCCCATGTCGAGGGGGTTAGGGCCGCTTGGAGGGAGCCCGATACCAGCTCCAACGAAGATTCCACCGTGGGGGATAGGGATAAGGAGTTATTCACCCAACTATCCAACTGTCAAATCCCCAATTACAAGGAACTCCTGTCCAAGGAGAACCTGGTAGAAGCTGAGTTAGCCCCATCGACCGGTGAGCTTGGCGCCTGAATTCTTCTGTCCGTCCTTTGATTTATTGTATGCTGCTACTGATGCTCGCTGCTCCTTTGTGTAGCAATGAGGGTTTCCGCCAGCGACTTTGAGGCCATCCTGAGGCAAAAAGGCGGGCGACTGGAGAGTCATCCAGGCCGGCGAAGAAACCCCGAGAAAGGGAGCCGGCAAGACTGGCCGCAGCCCCCACAGCTCCGACACCCACGGGGGAGCCGGCTGAGAAGAAGCCGGTTGTAAGGGCGGCCCGGAAGCCTGCGAGGGCCGAGGTCGAAGAAGGGGAGATCCCGGCCACCACCGAGACAATGGTGGTGGTTTTGGATGGAGAGGAGGAAGCTCCCGCCGCCGCCGACGTGCCCGAGGCGGGGTGGGTCACTGTTGCTGTTGGCCCTCCGGCCGCTGTCGAGCTGGAGAGAGAAGGTGCTCCCCCAATCGCCAGTGAGGGGGAGCAGGTCGCCAGGGAGGCCCGGAACGGGGCGGAGGCGATCGAGGAGCAAAGGGGGGAGTCGGGGAGCTCAACCCGCCAACCGGCCCGGCGCCCGGCCCGCCCCCAAGCCAAAGGCCCATAGGTGGGACAGACGAGGCTGGTTCCCCCAGTCAGTTCAGTGGCGGACATCGTGCAGGCCTTCTGCCTCCTTTCAGGGATCCGAACCGCCGAGCTCGAAGAGGAGACGCAGGGAATGAGTCACTCCGCGCTCCTGGACATGGTAATGGTTTCTATTGTCCAAGTAAATTTTGAGCACTTGTTACTTTCCCATATTTCTTCTTCTCCTTGTAAATGACATGCTTCTTCTGCTACAGTTGGTCACTGGAGCGTTGGGCCTTCGCGAGGTGCTGGCCCACTCTTCCACCACAATCACCAAGGCCCTGGCGCGGGCCGATAGGTATAAGAAGGAGAGCATGGCGCAGGCTGAAAGCCTTGCTCGCCTGCACCAGGAAACCTCGGCCTGCGAGGAGAGCTGAGCCGGTCGCCTGAGGGAGATGGAGAGCCGGGCCGAAGTCGAGAGCGGCCGAGCCTCCGCGGCTGAGGCCAAGATGGAGCTGGCCTCAGAGAGTTGACTCAGCGGCTCCAACGCACTGAGGAGGAGACTCGGATCGCGGTGGAGAGGGCGGTCCGCGGAGAAGGCGGCGGCGGAGGCTGTAGAGAGAGCGGCCGCTGCGGAGAAGGCGGCAACGGAGGCAGGCTTGGAGAAGGCTGGGGCGGTGGCCTGTGCTGACGAGGCCAGCGCCCGCGCCGCAGAGGCCGAGAGCAAGGCCTGGGAGGCCGAGGCCAGGGCGCAGCGGGCCGAAGTCGAGAAGGGGCAGACCGTGTCCAACTATAAGGCCTCGCCGGAGTTCAACCAAGAAGTCGTCGAAGCCAGCCTCGATGCTTATATTCAGGGCTTTGAGATGTGCAAGGCCAGAGTATCTGCGGCCCTCAAGATTGACATTGCTGAACTCGAAGATATCTGGCCCGGGGATTCTGACGAGGAGCCTGCAGAGAAAAGGGACGAAGGGCAGCCCGGCCCCAGCGGGCCTTGAGTTATTTTTCTTTTACTTTATTGTATGTAACTGGCCTCAGGCCCAATTTTGTATCCTTCTTCAATAGTCAATGAAAAAGACTTTTTCTCCTAACTTCTTTGTATTTCGATCCATCTCGTTTTCCTTCTTCTAAGAAAAATGCCTTACTATGCCTTACTCCTTGTGGCCAAACCGTATATGCTGATGGCGTTGAAGCCGAATATAGTGTCTTCTAAGATGTTCTGCGACTCCGAACTTAGCCAATATTCAAATGCGTCTCTAGGATGTAGGTCGGCCATATGAACAGTCACTTGAGATGTTTTGTGCTGTCGTAGGCTGTTCACAAGAAGGCTTGCTTACGCATGAGTCCCAAAGGCTTGGAAAGATCTCTGGGCGGCTTGACGCCAAGCCTAACTTTGGAGGCGTCTGGATTGACCAGAGATGGCTGAGGTTGATTCCGCCATCGTGAGGGGTTTGCGTGTTACCTGAGTGGTAACTCGGCCGGGTACGGAGCTGCTAGGGCCTTAACCGACTCAGGGGCACTGCCATGTCGGGGCCGAGTGGTGTCCCGTTAGCCGCAATGCCGGCGAGCTCCTTTTAAATCGCTTTAGGGATTTATGTGCCGCCTGAAGGGCGACTCATCTGGGTACGGAGCTGCTAGGGTCTTAACCGACTCGGGGGCACCACCGTGCCGGGGCCGAGTGGTGTCCCATTAGCCGCAATGCCGGCAAGCTCCTTTTGAATCGCTTCAGGGGTTTGTGTGCCGCCTGAAGGGCGACTCATCCGGGTATGGAGCTGCTAGGGTCTTAACCAACTCGAGGGGCACCGCCGTGCAGGGGCCAAGTGGTGTCCCGTTAGTCGCGATGTCGGCGAGCTCCTTTTGAACCGCTTCAGCGGTTTGTGTGCCACCTGAAGGGCGACTCGACCAGGTACGGAGCTGCTAGGGTCTTAACCGACTCGGGGGCACCGCCGTGCTGGGGCCGAGTGGTGTCCCATTAGCCGCAATGCCGGCGTGCTCCTTTTGAACCGCTTCAGGGGTTTGTTTGCCGCCTAAAGGGCGACTCGTCCAGGTACGGAGCTGCTAGGGTCTTAACCGACTCGGGGGCACCGTCGTGCCGGGGCCGAGTGGTGTCCCGTTAGCCGCGATGCCGGTGAGCTCCTTTTGAACCACTTCAGGGGTTTATGTGCCGCTTGAAGGGCAACTCGTCCGGGTGTAGAGCTGCTAGGGTCTTAACGACTCAGGGGCACCGCCGTGCCGGGGCCGAGTGGTGTCCCGTTAGCCGCAATGCCGGCGAGCTCCTTTTGAACCGCTTCAGGGGTTTGTGTGCCGCTTGAAGGGCGACTCGTCCAGGTACGGAGCTGCTAGGGTCTTAACCGACTCGGGGGCACCGCCGTGCCGGGGCCGAGTAGTGTCCCCTTAGCCGCAATGCTGGTGAGCTCCTTTTGAGAGATTTGGTCCTTGGAGGCAAGGGAGAGTAGGCTGTTACGTCAGAAGGGACCCCCCTTTATTGCTGATGCCCTGGGGAAATACATTATTGGTAATATTGGCGAAGGTTATCCGCATTCCAGGTGCGTGGAATGGGTTATCCGTTGAGCCCTTCTAATTTGTATGCCCCCCGGTGGAGTGCCTCGGCGATGCGATAAGGGCCCTCCAAGTTGGGGGATAGTTTGCCCCCCTCAGTAGGCTTTGAAACCTCAGTTTTTCTCAAAACCAAATCTCCGCGGCGGAAGACTTTAAGGCGGACTCGAGCATTGTAGTACCTGGCCGCTCGCTGACGGAAAGTCGCCATGCGTAGCCTCGCCCGATCATGCGCCTCGTCGATGAAGTCCAGATTAGCCCGAATCAGTGCGGGGTTGTTTTCTTCACTGAAGGACTCCACGCATGGACTGGGTAGTCCGATCTTGACATGAATGATGGCCTCGGATCCGAAGGCGAGACTGAAGGGAGTCTCGCCCGTCGGGGCTCTGGGGGTCGTGTGATAGGCCCATATCACGCTGGGGAGCTCCTCCACCCAACGACCTTTGGACCCGTCCAACCTGGTTCTGAGTCCTCTAAGGATGGTACGGTTCATAACCTCCGCCTTCCCGTTGGTTTGGGGGTGGCCAACGGAAGTGAATCGGTGATGAATGCCCAGCTCGTCGCAGAAGACTTTGAATGCTTCGTTGTTGAATTGGCGGCTGTTGTCCATGACAAGGTGTGAGGCAGGCCAAAGCGGCATATGATTGACTTCCAAAAGAAAGCTTTGACTTTGCCTTCAGTGATCTTGGCTAGCGCTTCGACCTCGACCCATTTGGTGAAGTAATCAATGGCAACTAGCAAGAACTTCCATTGCCCAGAAGCTGGGGGGAATGGCCCAAGAATGTCCATTCCCCACTGAGCGAAGGGCCATGGAGCCGAGAGCGGGTTCATCGGGGTAGATGGTTGATGTTGGATGTGTGCATGGCACTGGCAACCATCACATTTCTGAACTAATTTAGCCGCATCCTCCCTCATAGTGAGCCAAAAATATCCCTGACGAAGGGCCTTTTGGGCTAAGGATCTACCCCCCAGATGGTTTCTACAGATGCCCTTGTGGATTTCTCTGAGGATGTAGTCGGCGTCGGCGGGTCCCACGCACTTGAGCAGGGGATAGGAGAATGACCTTCTGTATAGACGCCCATTGAGGAGGATGAATTTGGAGGCTTTCCACTTGAGCAACCTGGCTTCGTTGCGGTCATCAGGGAGTGTACCGTCAGTGAGATAACGAACATAGGCGTCCATCCATGTGGGCTCTTGGGTGAGCGGGAGGATTTCCTCGCTATCCTCTATACTGGGTCTTTCCAAATATTCAATGTAAGCATCCCTTGCCATACCACTGGCAGAGGTGGCCAGACGAGAGAGGATGTCGGCCTTGGCATTTTCACTTCAAGGAATATAACTGATATTGAAGTAAGCCAGCGAGGAGGTCAGGAGCCGAACCTTGCCCAAGTATTAAGTCATAGCGGGGTTATGCGCCTCGTACTCCCCATTGATTTGCCCAGAGATGAGTTGCGAGTCCGTGAAAGCTCTGAGACGCTTTATTCCGAACTCCTGGGCTAGCCTTAGCCCGGCCAGCAGGGCCTCATACTCAGCTTGGTTGTTGGTGGTTTCAAATAGAAACCGCAGGCGCATTCTGTTCTCTCTCCATCCGGTCCAGCGAGAATGAGGTCGGTACCGCTTCCTTGAGAGTTTGATGTGCCGTCCACATGAAGGATCCAAGTTTCCCCATCTTCTCCTGGCTCAGGCTCGCATTGTTCCTTGCTAACCTCTTCAGTCATCTCCTCTGCCCAGGTGCATTAACTAGGAAGTCGGCCAGAACTTGAGACTTCAGTGCCGGTTGAGCCTGGAAAGAGAGGTCAAATTCTCCCAGCTTGATGGCCCACTTGGCGAGTCGGCCTGAGGTATCCGGACGAGCCAGGATGGCTCGCAGGGGTTGATCTGTGAGCACCACAATAGGATGGGCTTAAAAATATAGGCGGAGACGCCGAGCGGAGACTATCAGGGCAAAGATGACCTTTTCTGCCTTGGAGTACCTAACCTCTGCGTCATGGAGGACCTTACTCACATAGTAGACAGGCCTTTGGGTTCCATCAGTGTCGAGATGCACCAAACTGAACTAACGTCTTCCGAAGAAGCGGCTAAGTAGAGAAAAAGACTTTCTCCGTCTCTTGGCTTGGATAGGAGCGGAGGGGAGGACAAAAACGCCTTCAACCCATCGAAGGCCCTCTGGCAATCGTCAGTCCACTCGAAGCTATTCATCTTCCGCAAGGCCTTGAAGAAGGGCAAGCATCTCTCGGCCGATTTGGAGAGGAAACGACTTAGAGCCGCTATCCTCCTAGTTAATCGCTGCACTTCCTTCTTGCTGGACGGTGGCCTCATGTCAAGTACGGCGCTGATCTTCTCTGGGTTCGCCTCGATCCCCCGCTGGGTCACCATGAAGCCCAGGAACTTGCCTGCCGTGACCCCAAAAACATATTTCTTGGGGTTCAGCTTAACTTGGAAACGATGGAGGTTGTTGAAGATCTCCTCTAAATCGGAGACTGATCAGAAGCGCAAGTGCTCTTTGTCAGCATGTCGTCTACGTAGACTTCCATATTCCGGCCTAGCTGGTCCTGGAACACTCTGTTCATCAACCTTTGGTAAGTTGCCCCCACGTTCTTGAGGCCAAAAGGCATCACTCTGTAGCAATAAATGCCCTTTTCTGTTATGAAGGAGGTGTGCTCTTCGTCGTTGGGGTCCATCCTTATCTGATTGTATCCTGAGAAGGCGTCCATGAAGCTAAGGAGTTTGTGCCCGGAGGTGGAATCTACCAGTTGATCGATCCTTGGCAGGGGAAAGCTATCTTTTGGATACGCCTTGTTGAGGTCAGTGAAGTCTATGCAAATCCTCCAGCTCCCAATTGCCTTACGCACCATGACCACATTGGCCAACCAACTGGGGTAGTGTGCCTCCCGGATGTGGCTGGCACTGAGTAGCTTGTTGACTTCCTCGTCAATAGCCTTTTGTCGGTCAGGAGCAAAGCTTCTCTTCTTCTGGCGGATTGGATGGTGCACGGGTCAATGTTGAGCTTGTGGGTGATCACTTTCGGAGGGATGCCGGGCATATCAGACGCTGACCAGGCGAAGACATCTGAATTAGCCCGCAAAAAGGCCAAGAGATGCTCCTGGTCCTCTGGAGGAAGGAGTCCGCCGACACGGACGGTTCTTGTCGGGTCATCTCCAAGAGGGAAGGTCAAAAGATGTGTTGAGAAATTTGGGAGATTGTAATTATTTAATTACCCCAACCTTATTGATTTTGATGATTTCCAAAAGCCATGAGTATTTTAAAGGAAATAATGAGTTTATCAATCAAAAACCTTGAGCTTATTCAAAATGAAAGCAATGGACTCTCAATGTTTAAATTCACTGAGTTTTGAATCAATTTGAAAAAGAAGTTTCAAGCTCTATATTAAGATTTCAAAAAGGAATTTTTACATGTTATATTTCAATCAATGATTTCTTGAAACATGTCTTGAATTCATGCTTAATGTCATATTTATTGTATTCAAGTCAAAATATCATT
>UESW01001607.1:281056-335292 GCA_900491605.1 Calamus simplicifolius | reverse complement strand
TATTCATATTGGAAAGCAAGAATGAATATTCATTCAAGCTTAAATTATGAATTGTGGAGTGTTATAATTAATGGACCTAGCACACCCCACACGTAATGATGGTTCTAGTTCCTAAGCCCGAAAGGGATTGGAATGAAATGATATAAAAATGGCTCAGCTTAATGCTAAAGCCATGAATGTTTTATATTGTGCATTAGATGCCAACGAATTTAATCGTATCTCTACATGTAATTCCGCAAAAGAGATATGGGATAGATTAGAGGTTACCCATGAGGGTACAAATCAGTTAAAGATCTAAGATAAATATTCTTGTTCATAAGTAGGAATTATGCAGCATGGAACAACTGAAACTATAGCATGCAGTATACTAGATTCACCGACATTGTAAATGGTTTGAAAAGTCTAGGTTAAATTTATACTAATTCTGAACTTGTTCGCAAAATTCTCAGGTCACTTCCAAGGACTTGGGAAGCAAAGGTGACAGCATCCAAGAAGCCAAGGACCTCAACACTTACCTTGGAGGAGCTACTTGGATCACTAATGACCCATGAGTTAACCATGAAGCACACAGAAAGATGTTAAAAAGAAGAAGACTATAGCTCTTAAGGCTGCAGAAAGTGAGGAGAGCTGCAGTGATAATGATGATGATGATGAGACTGCTCTTCTAGAGAAAATTCAAAAAATTCATGAGAAGAAAGAGACCCTTTTCCACAAGAAAATCTGGAATTAAGATGGAAGGAGAAAGAAAAGGACAAAGACAAGGACAAAGAGAAAGACCCCTTAATTTTGCTATGAGTGTAAGAAACTGGGGCACTTTAGATATGATTGTCCTCTACTAAAGAAAACCTACAAGAAGAATAAGAAAGCCTATGTGCAACCTGGAGCGACAGCGATGAATCCTCTTCAGAGGAAGATCAAAAAGAAGTTGCAAACATTTGCTTTATGGCAAAACGACGACAACGAGGTAAGTTCTGAAAATCCTTGTGATAATTTTGCATTTGATAAATTGTTTTTGAAGCTTTAATGAACTAGTTTGATGATTTTTAAAGTTTTAAAAGGAAATATACATTTTTGAAAAATGATAATTCAATTCTCATTAAAGAAAAAGATAATCTTACTAATGAGATTAAGATGCTAAAAATCTAAAAATACAAATTTGACAAAGAAAAGAAAAGAGTCAATTTCCAATGAAAATGATAAATTAAAGAAGGAAGTAGATAAATATAGAACATTGTTGATAAATTTACTTATAGTTCTGAAAAACTTAATTTGTTATTAGGAAATCAAAGAGCCATTTTGATAAGGCTGGATTAGGATATAGACCTAACATAAAACAAAAATTTATCAAAAACTTCTTTAAAAAGAACAAAATAAAGATAGTGTTACATGTCATTATTGTAACAAGGCCATAATCTATGAATGTAATGTGAGAACAGTAACAAACATTTAAATAGTAAAGGAAAGAAAATGGGTTCCCAAAGGAACAATCTTTTGCTACTAACCATGAAGGACCCAAGAAGGCTTGGGTACCTAAATATAAGACTTAATTATTTTTGCAGGAGTGTCTGCGCCAAAAGATTAAAGCGAAAGTGGTATATCTCGATAGTGGCTGCTCAAGACACATGACGGGTGACAAGGATCAATTCATCATCCTAGAAAGCAAAAGAGGAGGAGTTGTTACGTTTGGTGATAATGGCAAAGGCCAAATCATGGGGTTTGGTATATCAAATAACTCCCTCACATATAAAAAATGTTTTATGTCAATGGTTTAAAACATAATTTAATTAGTATTAGCCAATTATGTGATAAAGGTTTTAAAGTATCATTTGAAGCATCTATCTGCACTATTTCTAATCCCATTGATAATAGCATTATTTTTATTGGAAATAGAAATGGCAATGTATACTGATTGATTTAGACAATTTGTCTACTAGTAATCATGCTTAGTTGCTAATAATGCTAATATGAATGAGATTGGGGTTGGTTATGGCACGTAGATTAGGTCATGCAAAGCACACACCTAATTTCAAAATTAATAAGAATGGATTTAGTAAAAGGACTTCCACAACTAGATTTTAAAAATAACAAATTTGCGATGCATGTCAATTTGGAAAACAAACTAGAAACTCTTTCAAAACTAAAAATATGTTTTTCCACTTCTAGGCCACTTGAATTACTTCATTGGACCTTTTGGACCTACGAAACCACAAGTCTAGGAGGAAAGAAATATGGTCTTGTGATTGTAGATGATTACTCTAGATATACTTGGGTATTGTTTTTTAGCTCATAAAGATGAGACCTTTCCATTGTTTTTGAAATTCTTCAAAAAGGTCACAAATAAGAAAAATAACACCATAGCAGAAGTATCATGTGAAAAGGTCACAATGTAACACCATAGTGTCTCTAGAGTGATCATGGCACTGAATTTGAAAATCATCTATTTAAAAACTTTTGCATAGAAAATAGCATCCATCATAATTTTTTCAGCACCTAGAACACCGCAACAAAATGGAGTAGTTGAAAGAAAAAATAGAACCTTAGAAGACATGGCCCGTACCATGCTATGTGAAAGCAACCTACCAAAATACTTTTGGGTGGAAGCTATAAACAACGGCATGTTACATTCTTAATAGCTTTGATTAGGCCAATCATTAAGAAAACTCCTTATGAACTATGGAACAATAGAAAACCAAACATAAGATACTTTCATGCATTTTGGTTGTAAATGTTTCATTCATATAATGGTAAAGATAATCTAGGAAAATTTGATGCAAAATCTGATGAAGGCATTTTTTCTTAGGATATTCAACATCTAGTAAAGCCTATAGAGTGTTTAACAAGAGAAACTTAATTGTAGAAGAATCTATTCATGTAATTTTTTGATGAATCTTTAGCATCTAGTTCAAGAATGAATTGATGATGAGGAAGATACAAACATTCTAGAAAGAGACATTGAAAAGTTAAATATTGATGTATCTTCAGATCATGAACAAGAAGCCAAAGATAATGATTCCCTAGTGTGATGTTGTTGATGCAAATCATAATGATAAGATCTTCCTAGAGATTGGAGATATGCCTATGGTCATCCAAAAAAAATTAATTATAGGTGATCCTCTCAAGGAGTAAGAACTAGATCATCAATGAGAAACATCAACAATCATCTTGCATTTGTATCTCAAATTGAACCTAAAACTATTGAAGAGGCAGAAAAAGATAATTGGATGTTAGCCATGCAAGAAGAATTAAATCAATTTACTAGGAATAATGTCTGGACTCTTGTAGATAGACCTAAAGATTCTTTTATAGGATCAAAATGGGTATTAGAAATAAATTAGATTAAAAATGGCATTGTAATTAGAAACAAAGCTAGATTAGTCGCAAAAGGATATAATCAAGAAGAAGGAATTGATTTTGATGAAACTTTTGCTCCTGTAGCTAGACTAGAAGCAATAGATTATTACTCGCATTTGCATGTCATATGCATATCAATTTATTTCAAATGGATGTTAAAAGAGCATTTTTAAATGGTTTTATAAATGAGGAAGTTTATGTTGAACAACCTCCTGGTTTTGAAGATCATGAATTTCAAATCATGTTTTTAAACTGCACAAAGCACTATATGGTTTAAAACAAGCACCCAGAGCTTGGTATAAAGATTAAGTAAATTTTTGATTGAAAATGACTTTATAAGAGGAAATGTTGATAAAACACTATTTTTTGAAAAAAAGACAAGGATTTTATAGTAGTACAAATATTGTTGATGATATTGTATTCGGTGCTACTAATAATCTGTTATGTCAAGAATTTGCTAAGTTAATGCAGGGTGAGTTCGAGATAAGCATGATGGGAGAACTCAATTTCTTCCTAGGACTTCAAATCAGCAAGCAAAGAGGGAATTTTCATCAATCAAGCAAAAATACACAAAAGAACTTCTCAAGAAGTTTGGAATGGAGTCATCAAACCACTTGGAACACCTATGAGCCCTTCATGCAAATTGACAAAGATAAAGATAGTAGAAGAAAGTAGATCAAAAATATTACAGGTATGATCGGATCTCTTCTTTACTTAACAGCTAGTAGACCAGATATCATGTTTGCTTTTGTCTATACGCTAGATTTCAATCTGAACCTAAAGAATCTCACTTAATTGCTGTAAAAAGAATTAAGATATTTAAGTGGAACTAAAAATGTAGGTTTATGGTATTCTAGAGACTCAACATTAAACTTGATTGCATTCTGATTCCGACTATGCTGGATGTAAATTAGATAGAAAAAGCACAAGTGGTGTATGTCAATTTTTAGGATGTAACTTAAATCTCTTGGTTTAGCAAAAAGCAAAATTCGGTTGCATTATCAACTGCTGAAGCAGAATATGTTGCAGCTGAAAGTTGCTATGCTCAAATCCTTTGGATTAAGAGACAACTTGAAGATTATGGCATAACACTTGATAAATTCCAATTAGATGTGATAACACAAGTGCATTAATTTAACTAAAAATCCAAATCAACATTCAAGAACAAAACACATTGAAATTAGATATCACTTTATAAGAGAACATGTAGCTAATAATGAAATTTATCTTGATTATGTTAATACTGAAGAACAATTAGCTAATATATTTACAAAACCTTTGAGTGAAGAAAGATTTTGTTATCTTAGAGGTGAATTAGGGATTTGACCCTTTGGAATGATTTTTGAAACTCTAAGGAATGACTATCTAATTTCTATTTTCTTGATATTTCTTTCATAATTTTTAAGGACAAATTATCTAGTCATCTGAGTAATTTGTTTCTCATATTCCAAAGATTTTTTCAAAATTTTATGAACCTATTGTGCAAGTTTCAGTTGTTTGAATCTCAGTTATTTTTTCTCTGAAACTATCAGTGGAGTCGACACCTCAGTTTGAGGAGTTGACATTTTGTCTGTGTCGCTCTCGGTCCCTGACCTTGGAGCCAACACCCGTATAAGTGGAGCCGACTCCAGTTCGAGCTTTGACTGTGTTAGCGATTGGAGTCGACACCCGACTTTACGGGAGTCGACACCTGGGGGTCCAAATCGACTTTATTAGGGCAGAGTCGACACCTGTCATTTCATCTCTTTTCAAATTCTTTTCAAACTCTTCCTAAACTCTCTCAAAGCCTCCCCATCTCTAATTCCACCCTATTCAAGCCTTCCTAAGGATCTAATGGCACCTAAGAGGAGAGGATCAGTGCTTGGAGTGCCCGTAGCAATCGGAAAAATCGGCGAGACGACCCATGCGCGAGCCGTCTCCGAGTGATTCCTCTTCAACTGCTTCGGACAATCCAACCCTTCATCACCTCAGGTAGATACCTAGCAGGGAGAGTGATAACTATGGGTAGGAAAGTTGATTTCGAGTTCTTTCCGAGGGCTTCTCTATGGGAATCAAATCAAGGAAGGCTGGATAAAGTGTGTTCTCTAGATGTTCCTACATATCCAGCTCTTGTCAAGGAATTCTATTTCAATATCGAGAGGTGATGGTGCAATCGTGAGCTCAGTCAGAGTAAAAGGATCCATCTCACTTTTCAGAAATTAGGAAACCTCCTTAGCATTCCCATTACTGGATTAGTTGCCGACATCCACAGTGAGAGGTCAGCCACTCTATCGAGGATGTTAGGCAGAGAAGTTACAGAATTTGAGGAGATTTGGGCTAACCACTGCCCTTGGAACTAAGATTACTTCACAATATTTGGTAGATATATTTCCAAAACTGGTCGATTTGAGTATGTCTCTCCGAGCGAGACATTGTTGTGATGGACAGTGTGTTAACCAGTCAACCCATAAATTTAGCTGCAATGATGATATTTTATGGCTGAGCTGGAGGGAAAAGAAGATCATCCTTACCCTACGACATGGTGCTAACTATGGTTTTCAGAAGCCAAGGTGTTGTGATATTAGACAATGAACCTTCTAAGAATCTCTGGCATACTGATTACTACAGTTTGGCCACCTTGCATCGAATGGGATTGTTAAGATCAACGGGCAATGGGAAAAGGAAAGGCAACTGGACAGAGAGCCCCTGAACCTAGACCTTCTGCATCTTTTGAGGCTGGACCATCTGTGAGGTTCCCTCTCCGCAGCCTAGCAGCCCTGTTCCTGCCCCTGCACCCGCTCTTGTTCATGTTCAGTCATCCATTCATCAGTTGGTTTTTCAGACCTTCAATTGGAGCAACTCAAAGGATTACTTACTGCTCAGAAGGATGAATTGAAGACTGAGTTTGAATAATAGTTTATGAATCTTAAAGAAACCCTTTATTCCCTGGATGATCGCATTGGCAAAATAGAATCAACTCTTAGTTCATCTGCGGATTCCTTGAGTAATGATCTGAAAAATATATTTGAAGAACTTAAAGATATTGTGGAGATTCTGAGACCTATTCATGTGCAATGCCGAGCTTCAAGATAAAATCATGACTGCTTGCTCTTTTGTTGATAGAAGGTTGAAAGAATTTGTAGCTACTCAAAGTGATGGAATGGAAAGATTTTGGATCATTTAACAAGAATCATTAGAAACAATTTGTAATTTTCATGTAATGAAGTCAAGTTTTTTTTTGGTGTTTGATGTTTGTAATGAAAGTTTAGTTTCTGATGTAATGAAAGTTTAGTTTCTTATTGTAATACTTGACCTTTGATGAAATGAATTATCCTTTGATCTATCAATTTTAT
Organism: Calamus simplicifolius; assembly: GCA_900491605.1. Lineage (NCBI taxonomy): Eukaryota > Viridiplantae > Streptophyta > Magnoliopsida > Arecales > Arecaceae > Calamus > Calamus simplicifolius. The sequence goes on along the minus strand of UESW01001607.1, from coordinate 328,609 downwards.
CATTTGACTTAACTCTTTCTAACCTTTTTTGATTACAAAAAAGGGGGAGAAAGTTATATCGTATATGTATTAATTAGTTATGCTTTGATTGGCATTTTATTGATTGGCAATTTTATTTGATTGGTATCAGTGATTTTGGATATGCAAATAAGCCTAAGTGAAAATTGATATAACTGAATTCTAAGTATCCAACACTAAAATGTAGAGCATAAGGAAAAACAACTGCTAAATTGAACTTTATAGGGGAGCTACCTTATTCAGGGGGAGCTTACTTGTGAGGATCACTTCTTAAAATTTTTGATTTAAAAATCCTATGCAATACTCAATTTTTTATAATCATCAAAATGGAGAGATTGTTGACCCAATTATTGATTTTGATGATTAATAAAGGAATTGAGTATTTATTTGATTACTAATAGATTTGATAAGTGTTTCAGGGCTTAAAAATATTTGATTGATTTAAATGCATTAAGAAACGTGTTTTGAATCAATTGCAAATATAAAGTTTCAAAGTTTCAGAGCCTGGAGTCGACACCTAGGAATGCTGGAGCCGACCCCATGGCCAGTCAAATATTCTTCTGATTTTTGATACGGTCCAGAGCCGACACCTAGAGTTTCGGAGCCAACACCCAGAGTTTCGGAGTCGACACTTACAGTGTTTGGAGCCGACTCCGATGCGGGGACAGAACGTTTGATTTTTGACTATCTCGGAGCCGACACTTACCGTCTTTTGGAGCCGACACCTGAGTATGGCGAGCCAACATCTAACTTTTTCGAGCCGACTCCTCGACGAACTCAGAACTTTCTATTTTTGGATAAACGACTTGGAGCCGACACTGAAAAGTTGGAGCTGACTCCAACCTATCTGGAATGAAATTTTAAAATGCCAGATCAGCTTAACGGTAATATTTTCTTTTTACCTAACTTCTAACGGATATATTTTGTTTGAAAAAACTTTTCAGGTACATTCAACGGCTAGTTTTCTCACCAAAAATGGATTAAAGGAAATCTATAAAAAGGGGGAGAAAGCTCGTTTGAAAAAAAATGGAAAAATCGGAGTGAATACAAATCAAATTCGAGAAGTCTTGATCCTGAAATCAAAGAGAAAAGTCCAAACTCAAATCCTTCCACTCCCAAAAAGCTCAAAGAGAAATCCAAGGCACTCATATTGGAAAAATTGGAGGATTCCCAAAATAGAAGAAAAAGCTCTATTTTCTCAACTCTCTACACATTTGCAACGAATCAAGCTGAGGCCTGATTCAACATCCCAGAGAAGAGAAAAAGAAGAAAAAAAGAAAAGCTCAAATCCAACAATATTCAAAAACAGGCTTTCTAACCTTGCTTATTCATTTTGAATATTCACTCATTTGAGGAGCTTTGTATTATTGAAAAACATTATTCTTTCTTGTTTGTGCGAGTTCTATCAAGGGGATTGAACTAGTGGAGGTAGTATACCTCAGGTCAAGCTAGATTAGCTTGAGTTTAGGGTTTTGTGCTGGTGAGCCCGGAAAATCGGCTGGGTTTCATTGATCCTGGGAAACAACAAGTTTGAGTTGTGATCTTGTAAAACAACTCGACTGTAATCAAGAGGATTATAGTATGGACCCAAGTGGATCTTGGGAGTGGACGTAGGTGTTGGATACACCGAACCACTATAAACCTTTGTGTTTGCCGTGCTTTGATTATCTCTTTCTCTATCTCCTTGGTTGTACTTAACATTCGCATTGCATTTCATCTATCTCCAAGCACATAGTTGTTAAAGGTTAAAATTTTTTAAAGAACCCAATTCACCCCCCCCCCCTCTTGGGTTGCCATCTGGCCAACAGTAGTTAAGCCCAATTGATTAGATCAATTATGGGATCATAGGATCAAACAATGATATGGTTTAAGTCTAATTTTTTCTAACCTTATCACTATTATACATTATGATAAGATAAGATAGCGATCTTTAGGGATTTATGATAAGTGTAAAATATTTTATATAATTTATTTAATATTTATCTTATCATTATCTGTGATAAATTATTTTATCACATGAAATCCTAATTGGTCTCTATCATAACATCCTTAACATCTATAATCATGATAATATACAAAATTTAAAATTTTAATTTAATCTTGATTATCATGTTATCACGAATAATTATTTAAGATTTTAATTACGTTATTTATCATGGTAAAATTAAATTCTAAACATGATATGTTAATTTCAGCCTTTATGATTATGCCCACATAAATCAATAATTTTAATTTTTAACATGACCAAATCTAAATAATTCATATTTATTATATATAATAACTCACTAAATAATTAATCTTCATCAATATAATTATTTCAGATTTAGTCATGTTATTTATCATGTCAAAATTAAATTCTAAACATGATATGTTAAATTTCAGCCTTTATGATTATGCACACAAAAATCATAATTTTTAATTTTTAACATGATCAAATCTAAAATATTCACATTTATTATATATAAAACTTATTAAATATTTAATCTTCATCAATATAATTATGTCAGATTTTAATCACGTTATTTATCATGTCAAAATTAAATTCTAAACATGATATGTTAAATTTCAGCCTTTATGATTATGTCACACATAAATCATAATTTTTAATTTTTAAACATGATCAAATCTAAATAATTCATATTTATTATAATATAATAAACTTAAATATTTAATATTCATCATATGGTAATATTTAAATTTTTACATCGCATGTAAAATTTAGTTATATGTATATAAAAACTAAACTAAGTTAATCTATCAAATTAACTGAATTTGAAGCCTAAGGTAGCTCTGATACCACTGAAGGAAATTTCATATATTTCATAGAATCAAATTCATATATCACACAGCGAAAGATAAAAATAAATATGAATTTAATTCCCAAAGCCCAAGATCCTCAGGGAATAAATTCAGTTAATAAGAAATAACACATGATTTAATAATAGATCATACATGTGTTCTTTATTAGGGATGAAGCCTGATAAATGATTTACCGCTAGCCGTCCACATGTCTGGCCTCTAATGGTGATTCACGCGAAAATCTTTGGATGATGTCATCTCAGGATTGGACGATAACCTTCTTGCGAGGGGTGCTAATGCCTTTTTTCTTTTCAATTGATTTCCCAAATCAATAAGAGAGAATAATTTCTTGATCAAGATCAAATCTTGATCAATCAAGAGAGAAAAGATTTTTTGATCAAGATCAAATCTTGATCTATCAAAAAAATAATTTCTTGATCAATATCAAATCTTGATCAATCAAGAAAGGAAAGATTTCTTGATCAAGATCAAATCTTGATCAATCAAAAAGAGAGAGAAAGCCATTCTTCAATAACTCAGAAAGAGGGACGTGAGAGAGAAAGAAGAACTTTCAACCCTTCAAGAGAAAGAGGGACGTCCTAGAGAGAGAATGGATATTTTAGAGAGAGAAAGTGGGTGTTAGGCATCTAAGAGAGAGAAAAAGGAGGAGTTAGGCATGTCTTATGAAGGGGGTGTATCTTTCCTTTTTTATACATGAAAAGAAGGTTGAGTGGTTACATAAAAGGGGAATTTTTGTTTCAACTACTTAATCATTCAACCATTTCAAGTTGATAATAAATTATCCTAACAAATTTTGGATATTTGTTATAACAAATTATCCTAACAAATTTAGGATATTTGTTATCATGATAATGTTAGGATTACAACCACCAAACCACATCCCTAAAAAATAATAAATTGGTTATCCAATGAAACCAACGTCGCAACCTTGGATTTGGCTTCATGATGACGTCCCAAATCATGGATGTTTCCTCCACCATGACTTGGAGATGTGTCATGTCATCACATGGGCATGGATCCATCCTCCATGTGGCTCGATCTCAGCCCTCAGTTCAATTGGGTTTCCACAAATCAAATCATGCCATCATATGGACCCAATTAAATACCACATTATTGATCTCAATTAATCTAAGTCATCCATCTTATGGATCAAGCCTAATTGAGTATCCAATTAATGAATTTTATTTATACATCACATGTACAAACAGTCTCTCTCTTGAACAAAAATTATTTTCTCTATGATGAATCCTATTCATCAATTTCATGTTCTCTCATTAAAATTGAGTTAAACCCAATCCTAATTAATTGGTCATCTAATTTGAATTAAGTCCAACTTAATTTCTATTTTAACTTCATCCAAAATCTTCTTAATGCGTGTGACCCATAAGGTCCCTTGACATGTTGGTAATTATGTTCCTAATATTGACCCTAAGGATGACCTGGTCAACACTTTGGTAAAGCCTTTCTTCAATAACTCAGAAAGAGGGATATGAGAGAGAGGAACTTTCAACCCTTCAGAGAAAGAGGGACGTCCTAGAGAGAGAATGGATATTTTAGAGAGAGAAAGTGGGTGTTAGGCATCCCAGAGAGAGAAAAAGGAGGAGTTATGCATGTCTTATGAAGGGGGTGTTTCTCTCCTTTTTTATACATGAAAAGAAGGTTGTGTGGTTGCATAAAAAGGAGAATTTTATTTCGACTACCTAATCATTCAACCATATCAAGTTGATAACAAATTATCCTAACAAATTTATGATATTTGTTATCATGATAATGTTAGGATTACAACCACTAAACCACATCCCTAAAAATAAGAAATTGGTTATCCCATGAAACCAACGTCGCAACCTTGGATTTGGCTTCATGATGACATCCCAAATCATGGATGTTCCTTCTCCATGATGTAGAAAGTGTCATGTCATCACATGGGCATGGATCCATCCTCCATGTGGCTCGATCTCAGCCCTTAGTTCAATTGGGTTTCCACAAATTAAATCATGCCATCATATAGACCCAATTAAATACCACATTATTAATCTCAATTAATGTAAGCCATCCATCTCATGGATCAAGCCTAATTGAGTATCCAATTAATGAATTTTATATATACTCATATGTACAAACGGTCTCTCTTGAACAAAAATTCTTTTCTCTATGATGAATCCTATTCATCAATTTCATGTTCTCTCATTAAGATTGAGTTAAACCCAATCCTAATTAATTGGTCATCTAATTTGAATTAAGTCCAACTTAATTTCTATTTTAACTTCATCCAAAATCTTCTTAATGCGTGTGACCCATTAGGTCCCTTGACACGTTGGTAATAATCATGTCCCTAATATTGACCCTAAGGATGACCTGGTCAACACTTTGTCCAAGATAATTCTTTGATCAAATCAACTCTTTGATTAAGTCAAAGAATCCAAGATCATAGATTATGAGCGGCCTCTAGCAAAGCATCATGACCACCCAAGTGTTAAGAGTTTGTTGACATGGTCATCAATACCTGTCCATGAACGGTTAACGTACGATTCAATCCCTTCATCACATATCCCAGATCAATCAGTGGTAAGGAATGTGTCAACTATGTAATTGATCTTTATTTACTTGATTTCAAAAAAATTGACTCATATGAATTAGAACTTCGAAAACCATTTCAAATTCTAACTCAACCTTGCAAGGATTTAATAGTCAATTTAATCCATCAAGTGGCCGTGGGATATAACCCTTTCTATCAAGGAAGACGAATCCTGTCTTGATCAAACACCACCTTTATGTGCTTCATTTCATACCCATTTGACCCATATTTGTCACTCGTAGCTAGAGCGATGTTTACATGTCGTCAAAGCATGACATTCCACATATGAGGTGCAATAAAGATCTCAAGTCAAAGGATCACTCGCACCATCATCATCAAAGATCAACCATCGACGCTATATAGAATATCCATATGGGATCTATGTGCGGGTCATCCAATGCATCGTTACAATAACGAACATCCACACACCTATCGAGATCAGCTGCTCACCATAAGGGTAAACATATGCAATGTGTGCTAGTCTCATCGACATTTGATAGTGTCCAATCCTATCTACGCATCGACTAGAAAAGTTTAAAGAATCTAACCATAATGTGCAATTTTAGATCTCACAATTTGTAATCTCTATTACATATTCCATATGCACAGTTCACATTCTTTTGGACTTTATCTTATAGGTAAAATATATCTAATATATATATATATAAGAAAAAATACCTGGATAGATAAAGAAACCAATAATATTTGATTTGCATTCATAAAGAAATGTATATAAACTATCAACTAATCCGATTGGATTTAGAGCACACACTAACAGATAATACATGTTCAAGCTTGGCTATTTTGTGATCTGAACTGAGCTTGTTATTGTACCATGAAAAGCCAAGCCTCTGTTTAATTTTGCAAACATGAAGAGTTCAGCCTAGTTGGTTTTTGAGTTAAGCTTTAAAAAGTGGTTGAACTCGGTCTTCTCCTCAGTAGATTGAATTGAATATGCTTCTTATTGATCCAAACCCAAGCTTTTTATAAACAACTCATTTCGTTTGCATCCCTTTATATTTTGTAATTTATGAATATCTATTGTACAATTTATTTGAAAAATAGGTAGCAAACACATCATTGTATAAGTTTGTGGTCAGTTCTCATAAAATTCAAGTAAAATTTCTAACTTTGGGTGAAATATGATTTATACTCATTCCAACAATTCTTTCCTTCTAGAGGTGCAAGATAACTGAACGGAACCAAGTGGAATGCTACTTAGGTTTGGTTCATTATATTGAATTGGAACCAAGCTTGATTACCAATTTTTGGTGTCTATTAAAAGAAGTAGTTTGTTAGCAAGCTCGGCTTGGACTTATATTTATTTTAGAAGCTTAAGTTTTCAAGTTTGGCTTGTCTATGACTTGAGCTCAGAAGGACATTTGAGCCTGGCTAGTTTCATTATTGAACAAGCTCAATGGAGCTTGCTATGGAGCTAAGGCTGAGCTGTTTGGGAACTGTTGGTTCTTTTGTAGTGCTACCTATTGTTGATGCCTGATCACCACGAGCTAACATCCTTGAGCATCTGTGAGTGCACCATGAATTTAATGATGAAGCTTCACTTCCTTGTCGAAACCTGCAAGAAGTCCCAGGATCAGATATTCTGGCAGGGACCCTCTGACGCTCAAGTCAGTGATCAGAATCACAGTCATGAGCTTGAGTAAGCTTGAAAGAGAGAGAGAGAGAGAAAGAGAGAGAGAGAGTTGAAGATGATAATGCTCTTTGAGTACTTGAGTGTTCATACCTTGGTCAGGGGTCCCTCTTACATATTTTATTGATACTTGGAGTCTGTTAAACTTGCTTGGAGAGTTTGAGAATCTCATGATGGGCAATGACTTTATGGACGAAATGTGAGAATTAGTGGGATTCACTCCATCTAAACTAGGTGATTGATACTTTAAGATAGATGATGACTTTTCAGACTCATCTGATCTGGATAATTAAAGCTTTATGATGGATGATAACTTTTTAGACCCAACATCGTAGCTAGTAGAGCTTGTCTCATCAGACATATGGGCCACATGCGGTTGGTGGGCCCAGTCTTGGCAGGTACTTGGGCCATGAGCGATTGGTGGGCCCGGTCCTGTTAGAGGCAAGGGCTTGCCTAGGAAGCTGAGGGGCCGAGTTCGAAGATGGGGCCACCTTAGAACTGGGGCTGCTTAGGAGTTGGGGTCGTTAGCATCCTTTTGACTTTCGTCGTTAAGTAATTTCAATCGTTAACTTACACGTGGCTTTATCAGCCATATCATAGAGCAAGGGCTATCTAGGAGCTGGGGCCAAGTCTGGATACGAGGCCACCTTAGAGTCGAGGCTACCTAGGAGTTGGGGTTGCCTTGGAGGCTGGGGCCGAGTTCAGAGATGAGGCTACCTTAAAGCCTGGGCTGCCTATGAGCTGGGGTCGTTAGCATCCTTTCGACTTTCGCCATCAGGTAATTTTGGTTGTTAACTTACACGTGGCTTTATCAGCCATATCATAGAGCCAAGGCCACCTAGAAGCTGGGGCCAAGTCCAAAGATGAGGCCACCTAGGAGCTAGGGCCACCTTGGAGGCTAGGGCCGAATCCGAAGATGAGGCCGCCTTAGAGCTAGGGCCGCCTAGGGCTACCTAGGAGTTGGGGCCGTTAGCATCCTTTCAACTTCTGTTGTCAGGTAATTTTAGTCGCTAACTTACACATAGCTTTATCAGCCACATCATAGAGCCAGGGCTGCCTAAAAGCTTGGGCCGAGTCTAAAGACAAGGCCACCTTAGAGCCGGGGCTGCCTAGGAGCTGGGGTCGCCTTAGAGGCTTGGACCGGTCCGAAGATGAGGTCGTCTTAGAGTCGAGGCCACCTAGGAGCTGGGCCATTAGCATCCTTTCGACTTTCGCTGCCAGGTAATTTCAATCGTTAACTTACATATGACTTTATCGCCACATCAGATGCCACCTCGCTCTTGAGTCTTGGCAGTCACGTGTTTTACATTCGCTAAGCGAAAGGAGCATAAAATCTCTTTCCATCATTAAGCTTTGTGCACTATTAATTAGTGGGGGCGGCCACGTGCCTCCGAGAAGGTAGAGTCTCTTCGAAGTCTCTTCCTTATTTAAGGAATAGTACCCAAAGTAATATCATCTGCGAGGAGATCAAGAAAAATACCTCTCGATTGACGAAAAAGATGGGATGCCATTATTGGATCACCCTTATCAACGTTCCATCATTGGGTGCGGATCGCTCTTCGAATGTCACCGATGCATTGTCCTCCAAAGCAGATCGCAACCCATCCATGACTGCCACCTCTAATTTGGCTAGTCTGGAGGGGATCGCCTCCATGTATTTTGAAGAAATAAAGGTTCTTAGGGCTAGATATAGGATACCCAATAGTGTCCGGCTTTTTCCTCCCAATTCCAATGATAGGGTAATCTCTAGCCAATCTGGTGGGATTGCTCTATATGAGGAATTTTTTAAGAATGGGCTCTATCTTTCCTTTCACCCCTTCTTCCCTAATCTCTAGATAGGTATGATATTGTTCTGACATAGTTGACTCCAAACTTCATTCGGATCATCTGTGCCTTTATTGTACTCTACCTTTTTAATGGCATTTCTGCCCGAGTTTCTTTGTTTCAAGCCTTGTATAAACTTCATAACCCCAATAAAGCTAGATGGTAGAGCTTCGCCTCCATACCTAAAGAACCCTTAAGCTTGATCTGTCCTTCAAAATCAAGGGATGAAAATTTCAATTTTTCTATGCATACATGGATAGAGTGAGGATGGGCTGGGGGAGTCCCGATATCAGCCCTAACAAGAACTCGGCTGTAAATGAGAGAGACCAAAAAATTTTTGATTCATTGATGTCATCTCACATTCCTTCCTGCCAAGAGTTGTTATCGAAGAGTAACTTTCATGATGCCAGCATAGCATCGGCATCGCCAACACTAGTGCCTGATAAGCGCCATATTCTTTAGCCATTCATTCATCATCATTTTTTTGACCTTTGATCTTCTGTGCAGCAATGAGGTTCTCATCTGAACATTTGATAGCAGGTGTCCGAAGGAAAGGGAGGCTATCGGTGACACAGCGAGGGTAACACCCAAGAGGCCTCGCCGGAGGTTCAAGGTGAATCGTCCTAGGCCCCCGCAATTCCTTTTAAGGCTGCACCAGTAGGGGAGCTAAGAACGGAGAGTCCTCCAGTTGAGATGCTAGCAACGGGGGGCTCTCCTATTGAAGTTGAGGTAGGGCCATCGAGAGACGAGCCCCCGATCACTGTTGGGCCGAGGGAGGAGGTTACCCCGGAGGTGAGGGTTGGGGTGCCTCCTGTAGTGGAAGTTAAAGATGAGGCCCCACCAGCAGCCCAACCAATGCTCGAAGGAGGAGAGATCGCCCCTGCCAGCGCCTCAATGGGCCAACCGTCGAGGCTGTTGGTGGTGCATAGTGGTCGACTGGCGTAGTGCATATTGAGTCATGCCAGCCTCCCAAATTTTCAGGCAGACCTTCGTTGCCGACCAATCGCTGATGCCCTCTTTACTGCTACACTTCAGGTAAGCATTTTGGTTTTATTTTTCTTTATGTCGTACTTGATTCAGGCCTTAACCGATTGGTTCTTGTAGATAGCACATGGCCTTTTTTTGTCCTCGAGGATGCTTGTGTTGGAGCCACCCATAGTTGCGAGCTAGCTCAGAAGGAATTGATCGCCGCTAAAGCCTAGACTGACAATTTGGCCAAGGAGCTAGCCGAGGTCCGGGCCCAAGAAACGATGGCAGCCAGCAGGCTCTGAGCCACCCAGAAGGAGAGCCACTTTTTGAAGGCTAAGGTTGAGGAGGCCGAGAGAAAGGTCAGAGTCATTGAGACTAAAATGTTGGAGGCCATGACGAGGCTAAAACCCACTGAAGAGAAATTGGAAGACGTTCTCTTCAAGTTGGGCGATACCAAGGAGAGGGCCAATAAGGCTGAGTCCGAGACTCGGGCCGCCATAGAGAAGTTGGCTATCAAAGAGGTGTGTTGACACTGGATTGATTTTGATGCTTACAAAACAATTAAGCAAAGGCTAATTATATTTATTAAGCTTGTTGCAAGGAAGTTCAGATGCTTTACAAGTAAGTATCTTTATGCAATTTTTTGGGAGTTTACTTCATTTTATTTTGCCACCTGATTGATATCAATGAACATCTTTTAGCCATTGCCATTCTATTGGCTTGGGAGTTAGCTATTTAGCTAGCTTGTTCTTTCATCTAGCTAGCTGGCACGATAATTAGCTAACTACCAAACCGTCTCTATGACTTGGCCGAACGGTTGTTCATTTGAGCTAGCTGGTTAGCTAGCTTGTTCCTTCGTTAGCTAGCTGGAGTTTCATTTTAGCTAGCTGTGGTGCCTATTACTGTTGCTAGCCAAGCCTTATCATTTTTAAGCTAGCTAGTTAGCTAGCTTGGCCTCCTTCTGAGCTAGCTGGATTTCATTTTAGTTAACTATGTTTCTTTGAATGATTCTGTGCTGGCCGAATGCTTTGGGTGTTAGTTAGCTGATTAGCTAACTTGACTTCCCTATTAGCTAGCTGGCTTGCCTTTTAGTTGACTATCATTCCATGTTTCTCCACTTGGCTGATCGCCCCTCTTTTTAGTTAACTGATGAGCTAGCTGATGGTTCTCTTAGCTAGCTAGCATACCCTGTTAGTTAACTACTTTGCTTTAGAGCTAACTATTTTTCTTTCTTAGCTAACTATTTTTCACAGGTACTCCAAGCTGAGCGGATGTTATTTTTAGTTAGCTGGAGAGCTAACTTCCACCCCTCAAGCCGTTTGAATGCATTCTGGAGTTAACTAGAGAGCTAGCTACCTTTTGGTTTAGTTAGCTGGAGAGTTAGCTGCTTCTCCCTGGGCATGTGATTGCTTTTCCTTAGTTAGCTAGTGAGCTAACAATCCTGGCCAGACGCCTTCTTGCTTTTGAGTTTAGTTAGCTGGAGAGCTAACTATCTATTGGCTAGTTAGCTAAAGAACTAACTAACCACTTCTCTGTTGCCAAAAGTCGAGCGCCTCTTTTCCTCAGTTAGCTGGGGAGCTAGCTATCATATCTTGGGCTCTCTTCATAGCCGTGTGGATTGCTTACTAAGTTAGCTGAAGAGCTAACTATCTATTGATTTAGTTAGCTAATGAGCTAACTTCTGGCTCTTTGCTTTTTCTCTTGGCCGTATGCTTTGATTGTTAGTTAGCTGGGAAGCTAACTAGCTAATGATTTAGTTGCCTAAGGAGCTACCTGACCCTCTCCTGGATGGTTATTATTGCCATGCGTTTTCAAGTGAGCTAGCTAGATAGCTAGCTGGGGCTCTTTCTTCTTTCCTGGCCGAACAACTTCAAGGGCTTCAGCTACCTGGAATTAATTCCAGCTACCACTCAAGCTTTTGAGCGTGCTCTCTCTCTCTCTCTCTCTTCTTTAATACATTGCTATTTTCAGTTATATTAACTTTTGATTTCTTATGTTATGACAGAGTTCTTCCTTCCTTAAGTGATTCAATGCATTCAATGCTTAAGGAAAATAATCTCAATGGTTATTTTTACTTGTTGTTTTTCTTTCCGCTTATTTCAAATGTATCTAACGGATATTTTTGTTGGATGCTTATAAATAGATGGGATTTGAAGAACAACTTGACAAATCCAAAAAGAGAGAAATACAAGAGAAAGAAATCCAATAAAAAGGGCTTTTATTGCATATTTTTGGAGTGGTTGGAAGTAGTTGCTGTGCATTCAAAGATCATTCGTTGCTCAAAAGTTGTCCCGATCCATTAAAGCTCTCAAGCAATCAAGACTTCAGCAACCTCGACGTTGTTCATTTATTGCTGAGGATATTGCTTCAAATTTATAAAGTATATCTTGAATATTTGCTCATTGTTGGAGCTACTCATTCTTATACTCTCTGAAATTTTGTAAAAAGGTTAGAGTTAATCCTTTGATTCTTGTTGGCTTCCTTGTACCATTAAACAAGAGGACTAGCCTGGTAAGGCTAGGGGTTTCGCTACCTTGTGCCGTATAAACAAGAGGGCTAGCCGGGGAAGGCTAGAGGTTGTAATCGTTGTGATACGATTAGTGGAATTCCCAAAGGTTTTGGGGAGTGGATGTAGGTGCTGAGTTTGGCATCAAACCACTATAAATTCTTTTGTGTTTGTGGTTGTTTGATTTCCTGTTATTACTATTCTGTGCACTTAACTACACCACTGTGAATCAAATTTAAATAGTGTTAAAGCACATACCTGCATAGTAATTAATTTTTTAATTACCCAATTCACCCCCCTTTTGGGTTGCTATATCTGGGCAACAAGGTGGATGCTCAAGCCGCCTAGGAGAAGATGACTGCCACCGAGGCCCAAACTCGAGAAGCTGTGGAGAAGATGGCCATCGCTGAAACCCAAGCTCGGGAAGCCGTGAAACACTACAGAGGTTCCATCGAGTTTTTCATAGAGATGTGTGAGGCGGCCATCGATGCCTTCCTCAAAGGCTTCGAAAAGTGCAAGGATAAGATCTCCTATGTCTTCAAAATCGGCAGGCTTGAATGCATTCAGCCCAAAGATCCTGAATGGGAAGAAGATCCGGAGAGGGATGGCTTTGACGATGGACTAGGGCTCGCTGAGCCATAGATTTTATCTTTTGACATCTTTGTAATCCGATTAGAGTCTGTCTTCTTATATGACACTTAAATCATATTAATGAAAGAAACATTTTCCTAAGTATAATATACTTAGCTTTTTGTGGCATCTTAGTTTTCTTGTGATCACGTCTTGGCTTTGGCCTTTAGACATGATAGGGTGCATCTCTAATCTCCTTGACTTGCTTTAAGAGCTAGCAGCTTGTTAGGAGACTTGTGTAGACTTTTTAGGGATACTTGAACCCGTTTCTGCCCCTTAGGCATATGCCGAAGTGATCATTGGCTGCTGATGCCAGCTGCAGGTCCATCAAGGGCCTTCTGAAATTACCTCAGGGGTTTCTCGGCCAACCCGGGGGTTGACTCGAGGTCGCCGAAATCATAGGTCTTAAACCGCCTAGAGGGTTTCTCGACCAGTCTGAGGGTGACCTTATGATCGTAGGACCGTTGAGAGCCTTTTGAAACTGCCTTGAGAGTTACTCGGCTGGCCTGGGAGTTAACTCGAGGTCGCCAGAACCATAGGTCTTTAACCACCTCGAGGGTTTCTCGGCTTACCCGAGGGTGATCTTATGATCGTAGGACCGTCGAGAGCCTTTTGAAACTGTCTCGAGGGTTTCTCAATTGGCCTGAGGATGAAATTATGATCGCAGGACCATCGAGAGCCTTTTAGAACTATCTCGAAGGTTTCTCGGCTAGCTCGAGAGTTGACTCGAAGTTGCCAGAACCATAGGTCTTAAACAACCTCGAGGGTTTCTCGGCCAACCTAGAGGTGACCTTATGATCGCAGGACTGTTGAGAGTCATTTGGAACTGCCTCGGGGGTTTCTTAGCTAGCCCAGGAGTTGACTCGAGGTCGCCAAAACCATAGGTCTTGAACCACCTTGGGGACTTTTCGATCGACCTGTGGGTAATCTTATGATCATAGAACTATCGAGAGTCTTTTGGAACTACCTCAGGGGTTTCTTGACCAGCCTGGTAGTTGACTCGAGGTCGTTAGCACCATTGGTCTTGAGCCACCTTGGAGGTTTCTCGACTGGCCTGGGGGTGACCTTATGGTCGCAAGACCGTCAAGAGCCTTTTGGAACTACCTCAAGGGTTTCTTAGCCGGTTTGGGAGTTGACTCGAGGTCATTAGAACCATAGGTCTTGAACTGTCTCGAGGGTTTCTCGGCTGGCTCGAGAGTGACCTTATGATCATAGGATCATCGAGAGCCTTTTGAAACTCCAAGGGATGATCCAAAGCTGCCTGGGCTATCGAGGTCTTTTTGGAACTGCCTCAGAGATGTCTCGGCCGGCTTGGGAGTTGCTAAATTTTTCGAGTTAGATGAGAAGACAATTCTTGAAGCTCCTCTTATATCATCAGCCGAGTACATACATCACTGATAATACCAAAGGAGGTTATCCGCATTCCAAGTGCATGGGATTGACCGCCCATCGAGGTCTTCGATCCAGTATGCTCCTCGGTGAAGTGCTTTAGTGACCCGATAGGGCCCTTCCCAGTTTGGAGATAGCTTGCCTCCTTCCATTGGCTTGGATACCTCAGCCCTTCTGAGGATTAGATCTCTAGGGCGAAATGTCTTGAGGTGGACTCGGGCGTTGTAATATTTTGCTGCTCATTGGCGAAAGCAGCCATTTTGAGCCGCATCCGGTCTTGCGCCTCATTAATGAAGTCAAGGAAAGCTCTTAGTAGAGTGGAATTGTCTTCTTCATTGTATGACTCCACTCGGGGACTTGGAAGGCCGATCTTCACAAGAATGATTGCTTCAGATCCAAAGATGAGATTGAAAAGAGTTTCTCCTGTGGGGATTCTTGAAGTTGTATGATATGCCCATAGCATACTTGGGAGCTCCTCCACCCATCTGTCTTTGAAATCATCCAACTGGGTTCTAAGTCCCTGAAAGATAATCCGATTCATAACTTTTGCTTCTTCGTTGGTCTATGGATGCCTAACAGAAGTGAATCGGTGGCAAATATTCAGGTTGGCATAAAATATCTTGAATGTAACATTATCGAATTGATGACCATTATCGGTGACGATGGTGTGGGGTAATCCGAAGCGGCAGATAATAGACTTCCAAAAAAATGATTTCACCTTGCTCTTGATGATTTTGGCTAACGCCTCAACTTGACCCATTTGATGAAGTAATCGACGGCGACAAGCAAGAACCTCCGTTGATCCGATGCTAGAGAGAATGGTCCAAGGATATCCATCCCCCACTGAGCGAAGGGCCACGGGGCCAAGAGCAGGCTCAATTGAGAGGATGACCATCGCTGGACATTGGCATGTCATTGGCAGTTGTCGCACTTATGGACTAACTGAGCAGTATCCTTTTGCTTAGTGAGCCAATAATATCCCTGGGAGAGAGCCTTGTACGCCAGCAATCTGTCCCCCAGATGGTTCCCGCATATGCCTTCATGGATCTCTCTAAGGTTGTAATTGACATCTGCAGGACCAATACATTTAAGGAGGGGATAAGAGAAGGACTTCTTATATAATTGATCATTCAGCAGCACGAACTTGAAAGCCCTCCATTTGAGCAACCTGCATCCGTGCGATCAGTGGAAAGAGTACTGTCAATAAGGTAGTACATTTAGGCATCCATCCATGTTGACTCCTGTATGACTGGCAGAACTTCTTCCATTGTATCGATGCTTGGAGTTTTCAGGTGCTCGACATATGTTCTTCTCAGGGTGTTATCTTCGGAAGTGGCTAGCCAGGATAGGGCATCAACTCTTACATTTTTGCCCCCAAAAATATAGCTAATGTTGAAATAAGCTAATGAGAAGGTCTATGACCTGACCTTATTTAGATATCGAGACATAATGGGTCTCAAGTGATGCAGTGCAAGGGCATAGTTGATTATGCAGTCAATGAACTGATAAAAATTAATTTTTTAAAAAAAAGTATTTTAGAAGATGGCTAATTTATCCAAAAATAAGAGAAAGAGTAAGAGAGCAGATTATGTGATGTAGAAAGTAATGGTTCAGGAATAAAACTTTTAAAAAAATGAAGAAGCATACTAGAAAAGTCTGGAATTGAGAAACTCTAGAGAAGACATGCTCATAAACTTTCACAGAATCATAATCACAAAGTAAGAAAATGGTTGATTTACCCGACGATGATGTGCTCCTAGTATTAGCAGAAGATCTCTCACTAGCAAGCAGGATTTTTGGATGAGAAAACTATCTTCCACGTGAGGTTACTTGATATTGATTCTAAAGCAAATAAGGTGTCCTCGGCTGCTCGTAGACTCAAATTTTTATGAAGGCAAAAAGTTAGGAAGAGATCGTCGGGATCGATTTGGCCGGAGGCTGCATGGGCTCTTGTAGAAAGGTTGTTGGATGCCTGGAGTAGCAGTCTGGGGATCCTCCTAGGGTATGGAAGTGAGAGAGGAGAGGAACAACGGCTTTAATGATAAATCAAGAGAGGGGCGGTGGCTTTGGAGATGAATCAAAAGAGGGGTGGAAGCTAAGGTTTCAAGTATGGATGGCTAGAATTTAGGAGGAGGGGGTTGGTGGTTGGCTATGAAGATGGTGGTATGAGGTTTAGGGTTTATTTGGTGAAGCTTGATAGAGGAGATGGATTGGACTAGGATTTGGTAGTAAGAACACTTCGGCCTTATGCCTAACTCTCTCACAGAGGATCAATTGCTCAAGGCAACGGTAATAGAACTTGGAAGAAAGTTCTCAAAATATTTCATTCATTCATGGTTTTTTTTTTTTCTTTTTCCAAGAAAGGGATCTTATAGACCTCTCATGCCATTACAATGTAAGTTCAGCAATTAGAGTAACTAAATGATAGGGATTACAAAATATGGTAGAATATTTGTCATCATAGAGCAAAGACTCTTCTTTCCTTCATCTGGTTCGACCAAAATGGCGGCAGCAAGATATGATTCCAATTGTGGAGGCGAGGGACCACAAGCAAAGAAGGAATCTTTGGGATGCCATCCTTGTTTTTTTTCCTTTTGTCAACAAGGTCCATATGGGGCGCAAGATCCTTTTCAGAATGGTTGAGATGCTAGTCTTCATTCCCATTAAAGCATAGCAGGGGACCACATGAAAATAAGGCATCAAATGGGCACCTAATTTCTTCCTCATGGGGCGCCCAAGATTGCCAAAATTGTAGGTGGAAACATGATGGGATAAGGTTGATTCCATGGCATCAATTCTGGTGTAGGCCGATCCAATCCATGCAGAGCTCCAATGACAGGGTATAAATAAGGTTGGAGAAGATCGGATAGGATATGGTTGTCCAATACTACCTAATATGGGGCTTCTTCCGAATGGCTTCTACATATCTTCAATAGGGTTTCAACAAGAGTAATACACTTCCCTTGAATTATTACAAGACTCGAATAAAATGAAAATGCATGACCTAGACATTGGACTAAACTAAACTTGACTGACTTAGTAACTGACTAGACTCGATCAACTAGAAAAAAATACAGGACTTCTAGGGTTCAGACATCCAAATGGAACCCTGTAACCTTTTTCTCACTCTTCCTCCTGCACCAATTCTCCTAGGATGAGAGAAACTTGACCCCATTGAGTAAGGGTCGATTCGACTCTGGTACTCCTCTAACAGGTCTGGGTCCAATCTTTGCAAATCTTCTTTAGAAATCCATTAGTCCTTAGATTCGGGCTGACCTTGCCAACGAACCAAGTATCACTAGTAACCTCTGTTTTGGGTCAAGATAGCTTGGTCATCCAGAATCTGCTCAATCCTATCCTTCCACTCAGGCCAAATAGTAGGTGGACACACAGGGGTGGGCTCGCTCTCAAAGGAAGGGTTAGGTATGAAGGCCTCATTAGATATCATCGTTGGCTTTCTATACTCTACTAAGTCTAAAACATTGAAAATAGAGCTAATGCCTAACTCAGAAGGTAACTTTAACACAAAGGCATTAGTTCCCACTTTCTTTGTTACCCTAAAAGGACTAGCTCCATGAGCATGTAACTTTCTAATGGCTTCCAAAGGAAATCGCTCAGGTTTTAACCTAACCATGATATAATCTTCTTCTACAAACTCTTGAACTCATTTTTGGGAATTAGCCAGCCAATTATATGTTTTGTTACTTAAGTTAATCTTTGCGCTAATCTCCTTATGCAAGTCCTTAATATGCTGTGCAAATGATGTTGCAGACTCAGAACCCATGTGTAAATAGGTAATGAAATTAGGTCAAGTTGCTTATTGGGCTTGTGCCCATGGATAATTTTAGATGGGCTCTTTATAGTGGTCCTATTGACCGAAGCGTTGTAGGCAAACTCAGCCTGGTAGCAACAAATCTCAATTCCTGGTGTTTTCTCCTACAAGGCATCTCAAAAGATTTTTTAGACTATGGTTCACTACTTTGTCTGGACATCGATTTGGGGATGGTAAGCTGTGAAAAAGTTTAACTTAGTTAACTTAAGCCAGAGGATCTTTCAAAAATAGCTGGTGAACCGGACATTCCTATCTGAAACTATGATTTTAGGTAACCCATGGAGTCTAACGATCTCGTCAAAGAACAGTTGGGCTACCCTAGATGCATCGAAAGTCTGAAAACAAGGCAAAAAATGGGCCATCGCGGAGAACCTATCAACCACTACACAAATCGAATCATGTTTTCTTTAGGTCTTAGGTAATCCTAACACAAAATCCATACTCAAATCTTGCCAAGGTAGCTTGGGTACAACCAAGGGGTGTAAAGGTCAATGTTCTATTTTCGTTGTTTGGCAACAGTGCAGGTTCTACACTTGGCCATAATTTATGCTACGTTCCTTTTAAACTAGGCCAAAAGAACTGGTCTTCTATAGCTAAGATCATCTTATCCTTACCAAAATGACCAGTTAGTCCTCCCGCATGGGTCTCCCAAACTAAGAATTCCCTTAACAATGTTCTAGGGATGCAGAGCTTATGGTGCCGAAATAAATAACCATCTAAGAGGGTATACTCACTATACTTACTAGATAGTCCCTGGATCAAAGTTTGGTGAATGTCCTTCAAATCGGGGCATGACTCATACTCTTCCTTCGGTTGCTCAAACCCTATAACCTCAGTCCTAACAGAAATCAAGAGTAGGGATCGACGACTAATTAAGAGCATTTGCCATCTTATTCTCAGTTTCGGCTCTATGTTTCAATACAAAAGTGTAGGCCTGGATGTATTCTACCCATTTGTGTGCCTAGGGTTAAGCTTCATTTAAGAATTTAGGAATCTAAGGGCCTTATGGTCAAAAAATAATACAAATTCCTGTGGTAGCAAGTAGTGTCTCCAATACCTCAAAGCTTGCACTACCACATAGAATTCCTTATCATAGGTAGAATACCTAAGCTTAGTATCATTGAGTTTCTCACTGAAGAATGCTACTGGATGGTTCTCTTGGCTTAGGACTCCTCCTATCCCTACACCTGAGGCATCACAAGCAACCTCAAACACTTTGAAAAAATTGGGTAATTTCAAAATGGGTGCCTGGGTCATTTTGTCCTTAAGTTCTAAGAAGGCTCTATTGGCGGCTTTGGTCCATTCAAAATCTTTCTTCCTAATACAATCGGTAATGGGTGTGACTATTGTACTAAACCCCCTAATGTCTCCTATAGAAGGTAGATAGGCCATGGAAACTATGAACTTCATGGACACTAGTAGGCACTGGCCACTCAACTTTGGACTCGATCTTCTTTGGGTTAGCCGACACTCTTTAGGGGTCACAACAAATCCTAAGAAGACAACTCTATTGATCAAGAAATCATACTTTTTAAGATTAGCATAGAGATTATCATTTCTAAGGTGTGACATACTTGCCTAAGGTGGTCTAGATGATCTTTCTTGGTCTTACTGTAAATTAGAATATCATCAAAATAGACTACAATAAATTTTCCTATGAATATCCTAAGAACTTGGGTCATGATCCTCATAAATATACTCGGTGCATTGGATAAGCCAAAAGGCATCACTACCCACTCATATAGGCCATCCTTAGTTTTAAACGTGGCCTTTCACTCATTCTTGGGTCTAATTCTAATCTGGTGATAACCACTCTTAAGGTCAATATTCAAGAATGTGGTTGCACTGGCCATCATGTCTAACATGTCATCTAGGCGGGGTATGAGAAATCTATATTTGATGGTTATCTTATTGATAGCTCGACTGTCTACGCACATACTCCATGTACCATCTTTCTTAGAGGTTAAGAGAGCTGGAACAGCACAAGGACTCAAACTTTTCCTAATAAATATTTCTTAAGTAACTCTCCAACCTATTTTTGCAACTTAAGATGTTCAGTTAGGTTCATCCTATAGTAGGGCAGGTTGGGCAAAGTGGCTCCCGAGACTAGGTCAATGGTATGTTGAATATCCCTAAAGGGTGAAGGTGGTCAGGAAGGTCTTCGGGAAAGACATCTTTAAACTCTTCTAAAATTTTCTAACTTCCTGAGGGTGCTCTATGGGGTTGAATCTTGAGTTTTCCTAGTGGTCAACATCCAAATGGAAGAACCTTCATTGATTCTTATTCTAATTCCTTAGCATTAATTGGGTTCAATCCTGGCTTCTTCTTTTTAATTGACTCAAACCCCTATTGATATCATCCTTAGGTGGGGTAGGATAAACCATAATTTTCTTTCCATTATAATTAAAGGAACATGAATTTGATTGGCCAAAAAGGATCACATCATGGTGAACAACCGAGGCCTACCCAGAATGAGACTGCTTACTCCCATGGGTAAGACATCATACCATATCTTTTCCTGATAAGACTAAACTAGATTTGGATTGGGCATCATCTTGATAGATATGAGGTAGAATCTATCCATGACACCTTATAGGGGTTAGATGTGGAACATGTGTTAATTCTAGAGTCTTGACTGCACTGATGAAATGGTATTAACACAACTTCACTATCTATGATGAGTTTGCAAACCTTAGTCCCTATCTTGAGAAAAGTCTATAGGATGTTAGTCCTACACCAATTCTCTTGAACTTTGGTTTGAGACAGGATGCACCTCACAACTCCTAATAGGTCAAGCTCTGTGGATTCTCTCCTCCCTCATACTCCTCAACTAAATTCAATATAGTCTCATAAATTTCTTCGTCGCATTCCTCACTAGGCTTGATTTTCTTCCTCAAACTCACCTATGTGTAAGGACATGGCAGGACATTGGCTAACGAAGTGGCCTGTCTTATGACACCTAAAACATGTTGAGTTGGGAATAGGGGTCCTATAGGTTTCGGATGCCTTACCCTTGTCATCTGATATGTTCACTGGGATGCCTAGGTTGGGTTTGCTGTTTGGGGCTTGACTGGGTCCTGATCTCTGGGTTAGGATATTAGTCCTGAAGGTTCTGGTCTATGGAACATGGGTTGTTTCTGGAACCTTTCAAAATTTCTAGCAACTTGGTAAGCTTGCTCTAAATCATTGATTTCTTTCAAATATAATTTCCTCTGAATATCTTTCCTTAGACCAGCTCTAAACCTAGACAGGGTGGCCTCTTCCGACTCAACAATGTGACATCTCATGACAAATTCATCAAATTTCTGTATGTACTCAGAAATGGTTTTGTTGCCTTGGCTTAACCTTTACCATTGGTCTAAGAGTTTCTATTGGTAGGACATGGGTACATACTTCTCTCTTAGTCTAACCTTCATGGCTCTCCAGATGATTATAGGAACATCACCTCTCCATCTAATCAACATCTCAATATTCCCCCAGTATAACCTAGCCTGGCGAACTAATATAAGTTTGGCAAATTTATATTTTCTCTCCTCGATCATCTCGTACCACTCAAAATATTGATCCATTTCACCTTCCCAATCGACAACACCTTAAGGTCTAAATTCCATCAAAAGTGGGTACTTCTAATATGATATTCCTAATAATTCTCTCATCTGGGTCCATAATATCAGGATTAGGTCTCTATGGTAGTACTCTGGATCATGGTTTGGGGCTCTTCTAGGCTCGGGATGTGAGGTAGGTAGATGAGGGTCTAACTCAGGTTCAGTCTGGTCTCACGACTCTTCTCTAGGGATCTCACTCGGTCATTCAACAGGGTCAACTATTCAGTAATGGTCCTAAGCATGGCTTAAAATTATTATCCATGGGTGGGTCTGATGGTGACTGACTCTGACTTGGTTGGTATGGGGCTCCTGACCTGGTGGTCATACATGACTCAAGCAAGCACACAAATAACTCAAGACTGACTTGTATTATAGTTTACTAGACCTAGCAGTCCAACTAAAGTGAGTCGACTAAGTCACAACCATGATAACAAGTATGCTATCCACTGGCCAGGTAGGAGGTGGGAGTGTGGGAGGCCCCTCTGCTTTCGTAGGGACCCAATTAAAAACCACAACACTGCTTGGTCGTTTGACTCTTGACCCCTAGTTTTAGACACTAGCTTCTAGATACAAATGTTGACTTGAGTGCAACTAGTTTTCCCAAGTTAAGTTGAACTGAACTCGTGGGTGTCCCTAATACTCAATTAAGTGCTACTCGATTTTAAAATCAAGGCTTAGGTTCACAATGCAGGTTGGTGGTTTTCTGGGCCAAGGAAGGGTAATGAAATCCCCACCTTATCTTAGATGCTCAATGCCCTTAAATACCTTAAAAAAGATGAACACTCAAGACATGAATTAGCGTGTTTGGTCCTCAATCAGAAATATTCAATTCCGGCCTTGGCTCATTACTCCCATGGGTCCATAGATATATTTGCATATACCCGCTCATGAGGCGTGACACTTTAGGGTTTAGGAATGCAACAATACAGAATTTCAGCAGGGTTTGATTTCAGCACCAGCAGGTTGCAGAAAATCTTAAAAAATAATAGTAAAGAATTTAATAATAAAATTTTTTATCCACATATCAGAGGCATGGTAAATTATCAAAAAAATAATTTTAAATTAAAATAATTAAATTCTGATAGGTTTCATAATAGATAAAGTTGCAGGTTGTATACAGAAATTACAGCAAAATAGAAATCCAGTGTGTGATGCAAAACATGTCTAACCTATGCTCTGATACCAAGATTGATACAGCACAAGGGCAGGGGTGATTATGCAATCAATGAACTAATAGAAATTAATTTTTTAGATATTTTAAAAGATGACTAATTCACCAAAATTAAGAGAAAGAGTAAGAGGGCAGATTATGTAATGTAGAAAGTAATGGTTCAGAAACAGAACTTTAGAAAAATGAAAAAGCATACCGGGAAAGTCTGGAATTGAGAAACTCAAGGGAATACATGCTCATGAACTTTTACATAATCAGAATCATAAAGTAGGAGAAATGCTAATTTACCCGATGATGATGCACTCCGAATGTTGGTAGAAGATCTCTCGCTAGTGGACAGGATTTCTGGATGAAAAAACTATTAGTGGGCAGGATTTCTGGATGAAAAAACTATTTTCCACATGAGGCTCCTTGATCTTGATTCAGTGGCAAAGAAGGCATCCTTGGCTTTGGAGATGAATCTAGAGAGCAGTGGCGGCTTTGGAGAGAGAAGGTGGCGGCTTTGGAAATAAATCAAGAGAGAGGCGGTGGTTTTGGAGAGAGAGGGCGATGACTTTGGAAATAAGTCAAGAGAGGGGTGGTTGTTTTGGAATGAAGGGAGGGTGGCGGCTAGGGTTCCAAGTATGGATGCTAGAATTTATGGGAGATGGTGGTCGGTTATGGTGGTATGAGAATTAGGATTTCTTTGGTGGAGCTTGGTAGAGGAGATGGACTAGATTAGGATTTGGTAGTAAGAACACTTTGGCCTCATGCATAGCTCCCTCATGGAGGATCAATTGCTCAACGCAACGAAAATCTTCGGTCTTACGCCTAACTCCCTCACAGAGGATCAATTGCTCAACGCAACGAAAATCTTCGGTCTTACGCCTAACTCCCTCACAGAGGATCAATTGCTTAAAGCAATGAAAATCTTTGGCCACACGCCTAACTCCCTCACAGAGGATCAATTGCTCAGGGCAACGAAAATAGAACTTGAAAAAGAATTTTCATATATTCATATTCTATTCTTTCATCGTTTCAAGAGAAGGGTTTTATAGACCTCTCATGTCATTACAAGGTAAGTGCAACAATTAGAGTAATAAATGATAGGGATTACAAAATATGGTAGAATTGTAGAGCAAAAATGTTCTTTCCTTCATTTGATTTGACCAAAATGGCAGCAGCAATATATAGTTCTAATTGGAGACGAGGGACCACAAGCAAAGAAGAAAGCTTTGGGGTGACGTCCTTCTTTCTTTTCTTTTGTCAACAAAGTCCATATGGGGCGCAAGATCCTTTTTAGAATGGTTAAGATGCTGATCTTTATTTCCATTAAAGCATAGCAGGAAACCACCGATTTCTTCCTTATGAGGCACCCAAGGTTGCCAATATTATAGGTGGCAACATGGAGGGAGAAGATTGATTCCACATCATCAATCTAGGTGAAGGCAAATCCAATGGAGGGAGAAGATTGATTCCACATCATCAATCTTGGTGTAGGCGGATCTAATCCATGTAGAGCTTCAAGGGTAGGGTATGAATAAGGTTGGAGAAGATTGGATGGCTGCCCAATATTGCCAAATCTAGGGGGCTTCTTCTGAGT
This sequence comes from Calamus simplicifolius, assembly GCA_900491605.1. Taxonomy (NCBI): domain Eukaryota; kingdom Viridiplantae; phylum Streptophyta; class Magnoliopsida; order Arecales; family Arecaceae; genus Calamus; species Calamus simplicifolius. The sequence goes on along the minus strand of UESW01001607.1, from coordinate 304,037 downwards.
ATCTTTAGCAAGGTTTCAACAAGAGTAATACACTTTCCTTGAATTATTACAGGACTCAAATAAAATGAAAATGCATGACCTGAACATTAGACTAAACCAAACTTGACTAACTTAGTAACAAACTGGACTCAACCAACTAGGAAAGAAAGAAAAAAATTACGAAATTTCTAGGGTTTAGAGATCCAAATGGAATTCAGTAGCCTTTTCTCACTCTTGCTCCTGCACCAATCGGGACATGCTATTTTATATGTAGCAATACTTATTTGCATCAGGCCAATGAATTATCATGAATTCTCGATGTTACAATTGGTTTACGATCAGAAACCAAATATTTTTCATCTAAAATTTTTTGGATGTGCGGTTTATGTTCCAATTGCTCCACCACAACACATTAAGATAGGACCTCAAAGGAGGTTAGGGATATATATTGGGTATGAATCTTCATCTACAATTAAATATCTTGGACAATCTACAGGAGATTTATTTACAGCATGTTTTGCCAATTGTTATTTTGATAAGCCTATTTTTTTAATATTAGGAAGAGAAAATAAGCAGCTAATAAAAGAAATTAGTTGGAATAAATTATCATTATTTTATCTCGATCCTCATACAAAATAACATGAACATGAAGTTCAGAAGATAATTCACATGCAAAAACTAGCAAATCAACTGCCAGACGCATTTACTAACCTTAAAAGAGTGACAAAGTCACATATACCAGCTGCAAATGCTCTAATCAGAATTATTGTCCCTGAAGGATAACCTACCGCTGCTAATGAGATAAAGGGACAAGCAAAGCATGGTAGACCAGTTGGTTCCAAAGATAAAAACCCTCGTAAAAGAAAAGAAACAAAGCATTTAGATGACCAGATTGAAAATACTATGACTCGAGAAAAAATCCCTAATATAATAACAGAAGTAATTGAGACTCCAAATGAATTTGTTCTAAAACAGAATAAGGTACCTAAAATCAAAGAAAATGAAGAGATCTCTATCAATTATGTTATGACTAGAGAAAGATAGAACCAATATAAGATGATCGTCAAAGATAAGTTTGCATATTATGTTGCGCAAATATTAAAAATAAAAATGAGGATCATGAACCAATGTCTATGAAAGTGATGCAAAACCGATTCACATGCGAATAAATTTTATATGATTAATGATTGTAGGTAATTAGTCTCCTGAAGTAATAGCCTAAGAGAGATTCAGGAAAACTCACATTAACTCCGCATGCAAAACAGTTCCACAGAAAAGTAAAGAAGAAAGATCGTCAAGGCTAAGAAGCCGTGGTAGGGCTTGCTCTCCTTCAATAAAGTTATTAGTAGATTAGAGGGGGTGTACCTGGCACGAGGGGAAGATAAAAGTGCTGAAGGGGTCGCTCTGCCTGATGGATGCATCCTAGATGACCAACCCTGAGCCCGTGGATCTGCGGTCAAGTATCTGCTGACCTGGATGACGATCATCTTGAATCCTAGATTCATGGCTACTGAGGGATATGCAAGATCACCATACAAGGGCTAATAAGAAAAGAGAAAATCAGAATAAAAGTAAAGAGATGAAGAAGAAGTAGAGAAGGAGGTAGGGGCAGCCGAGGGTCCTTGGGCGTCCTTTGGATGGGGCAAGGCGGTGGCTAGGGCTCTTGGGCGACTGCTTGGAGGGGTGCCAGGGGTGGCTAGGATTTGGGCATCCACTAGTGGATGACAAGAAGGCAGCTAGGGTTTAAGGTTGGGCAGCTTGGATGCAGGCATGCACAGGAGCAAGAACATAAGAACACCAAGGAAAATATGACTCAAAATAACTGATTGATTGTATTGATTGATTGAAAGGTTCGATACTTTTTTTTTTATACAAAATGGTCTCTTTTATAGGATAAGAGACTTGGGGCCCAAGTAAATACAAATATAGAAATAAAAAGAGGTGCCCCTTTTCATGAAAGAAATTTCAAATAATTCCGAAATTGATGCCCACTTTCTTCCTAAATGTGGATTAAGTGGCACCCTTTGAATTTGAATACATGAAAGAAAATTCAAAATTCAGTAATTTGAGGTGGCCGTATTGGGCGTCCTTCACTTGCTTTTGTGGGCTGAATTTAGGGTTGAAATTTTTAAAAAAAACTGGATGGCAATATGGGCATCCTTCACTGCTGCAATTCAGAGCTAAAAATTTAAATCTAGGCACATGCATTTGGGCATCCCTTCACTGCTTTTATGTGTAGGCCTTGTCTTCTTCTCCCATACTGGTGTCTCCTCTTGTAAGCTAAATAAACTTACTACAGGACTCACATTAAAATAAACTGAACTGGACAAGATTCAAATTAAAATAAACTGAACTGGATGTGACTCAAATTAAAATAAACTAAACCTAATTTTTCAACTCAAGACTTGAATCAAAACTAATCAGACATCCACAGAGGGTTAAGAATCCTCTTCCTGATCCTGGTGCCCGCACCAATTCTCCCGGGATGGGAAGAACTCAACCCCATTGAGTACAGGTCATCTGACTGTGGTATCTCTCTAGCAGGTCTGGGTTGAGGCACTGCAAGTCCTCTCGAGTAATACATGAATCGTTAGATTCGGAACGACCCTGCCATCGGACCAGGTAGCGTTGATAACTGCTGTTCTGGGTCGTAATGGCTTGATTGTCTAGGATACACTCGATCCACTTTCCTCGCTCAGGCAAAATTGGTGGTGAATACTCTTGGGTAGGTTCACTTATGAAAGCAGGGTTAGGTCCAAAGTAATCACTAGAAATCGCTATTGATTCCCTATACTCTACTAGGTCTGCAATATTGATAGTTGAGTTAATGCCCCAATCCAAGGGCTGATCTAGCACATAGGCATTGGGTCCTACCTTCTCTATCACTTTAAAGGAGCCAGCTCTGCGAGCATGAAGTTTCTTAATGGTCCCTGGTAGGAACCATTCAGGCCTAAGCCTAACCATGACAAAATCCCCTACACCGAACTCTTTCGCTCTTCTTCGAGAGTTAGCCAGTCTTTTATAAGTTTTATTCTTAGATTTATTTATGACTAATGTCCTTATATAATTCTATGATATGCTGTGCAAATGCTTTGCGGACTCTGAGACTCGTGTGTGGAGGGATAAAGGAATTAAATCAAGTGGACAATTAGGCTTGTAACCATGTACTATCTCAAATAGACTCTTGCTTGTAAACCTGTTCATTGAGCTGTTGTAGGTGAACTTTGCATGAGATAGCAATAGATCCCACGTCCCTAGGTATTCACCTACAAGGCACCTAAGAAGGTTTTCTAGACTACGATTTACCACTTCAGTTTGTCCATCTGTTTGAGGGTGAAAGGCTGTAGAAAAATTAAGTTTAATCCCTAACAGATGCCATAGCATTTTTCAAAAGTAGCTAGTGAACCTAACATTCCTATCAGAAACAATGGTCTTGGGTAGGCCATGGAGCTTGACCACACTGTCTAAGAAAAGTCGGGCTACCCTAGATGCATCAAAGGTTTGTGAACAAAGGATGAAGTGTGTCATCTTATAGAACCTATCGACCACTACAAAGATGGAGTCATGCTTCTTTTGGGCCTTAAGTAATCCTAGAATGAAGTCCATACTGAGATCTTGCCAAGGACGATCAGGCACTGGCGAAGGAGTATATAGACCGGTGTTCTGCTTCTGCTGTTTTGCAATGACATAAGTTCGACATCGGGCTACTATCAGGGCAACGAGCCTTTTTAATCCTGGCCAGTAAAATTGGTCCTCTATCGCTAGGATAGTCTTATCTCTTCCAAAATGACTAGCTAATCCCCCAGCATGTGTTTTTCAGACTAGGAACTCTCTAAGTGACATCCTAGGGATACAAAGTCTATTGCCCCTAAAAAGGTAACCATCATGGATGGTATAATCTCCACTGGTGCTGGATGGTCCTAGCCAAAGGTTCTTATGAATTTCACCAAAGTTAGGGCAGGTCTCATACTCATCTTTTATTCGGTTGAACTATAACTTCGGTGCTAACAGTACTCAACAACAAAGACTTACGGCTTAGGGCATCTGCTACCTTATTTTCTACCGCAGCATAGTGTTTCAGGACAAAAGTGTATGCTTGAATGTATTCAACCCATTTGTCGTGCCTAGAATTGAGCTTCTTTTGGGAGTTCAGAAATTAGAGTGCCTCATGATCAGAAAATAAAATAAACTCCTACGATAGTAAGTAATGTCTCCAATACTTAAGGGCCTGTACTACCGCATAGAATTTCTTATCATAGATGGAATATCTAAGTTTAGCTTCATTTAATTTTTCACTAAAGAAAGCTATGTGGTCATTTTTTTGACTTAACACTCCACCTATGCCTCCTTTGATGTGTTATACGCAACCTCAAACACCTTAGAAAAGTGTAGAAGTCTAAGTACGGGTGCATGAGTCATTCTATCCTTAAGCTCTGGGAAGGCCTTATTAGATGACTTAATCCACTTGAAATTATCCTTCTTAATACAATCGGTGATAGGCACGACGATGGTGCTAAATCCCCTAATGAATCTCCTATAAAAGATTGCTAGGCCATGGAAGCTGCGGACATCGTGGACATTCATGGGTACTGCTACTTTACAATCGACCTAACCTTTTCAAAATCTGCTGAGACACTTTCGGGGTTACCATAAAACCTAGAAAGATAACCCTATACATCATAAAATCACACTTCTTAAGGTTTGCATAAATACTATTTTGTCTAAGGGTCTAACAGATTAATCTGAGATGGTTAAGATGGTCCTCTTTGATCTTGTTATAAATTAATATCATCAAAATAAACCACTAAGAATTTTTTCATGTACTCTTTCAGGACCTCGGTCATGATTCTCATGAATATACTAGGTATGTTTGAAAGCTCAAAAGGCATCACGACCCATTCAAACAGACCATCTCTAGTTTTAAATGCAGCCTTCCACTCATCCCCTGGTCTAATGCTAACCTGATAGTAACCACTCTTAAGGTCTATCTTGGAAAAGATGGTGGCACCTGCCATCATGTCTAACATGTCATCTAATCTGGGGATAGGGAACCTATATTTGATAGTTATTTTGTTGATGGCCCTACTGTCCATGCACATTCTCCAGGTACCATCCTTCTTAGGGGTTAAGAGTGCAAGAACTGCACAAGGGCTTAAGCTCTCTCTAATGAATCCTTTCCTAAGTAATTCTTTCACTTGTTTCTATAGTTCTTGATGCTCAGTGGGGTTCATCCTATAATAGGAAAGGTTTGGGAGGGTGGATCCTGGGATCAAGTCAATGGCATGTTGGATGACTCTCAGTGGTGGTAACTGATCAGGCAACTCTTCAGGGAAGACATCCTTAAATTCCTCTGGGGTCTTAATTACTTCAGTGGGTTGTTCCTTTTGGACTGATTCATGGATCTCTTTAGTGGTCAAAATCCAAATAGAGTTACCCTCAGTGATGTCCTTTTCTAATTCCTTAGCTTTAATCAGATTAACTCTTGGCTTGCTATCCTTAAGGCTACTAGATCCTTTCTTGATTGGGTCCCTAGGTGGAACTGGATGTATTACATACTTGTTTCCACTGTGTTTAAAAGAGCAGATGTTGGATCGACCAAACAAGTGGCATCATGATCGTAAAGCCAAGGTCAACCTAATATAATACTACTAACACCCATAGGAATTACATTGCACCCGATCTTTTCTTCATAATTTTGCAATTTGATTAGTATTTGGCATCTAGACTTGATTGGGATAAAGGTGGAATCTACCCATGAGACCTTATAGGAACTAGGATGAGGAACTGTGGTCAATCCTAATGATTTAACTGTATTGGCAGAAACGACATTGACACAACTCCGCTATCAACTATTATCTTGAGCACCTTATCCCCTATCTTAACAAAAGTCTGTAGGATGTTAGTCCTACGCCAATCTTTCTGGTCCTTAGTTTGAGTCTGGGTCAAGATACATCTCACCACTCCTAGTAGATCTTCAGAATTAAATATTTTCTCCTCTCCATCGTATTCATCTATTAGATGGGTATCAGCCTCATAGACCTCTCCCTCAGGCTCAACTAGGGGCTCAGACTCATCTCAGGTAACTTATCTATATGAAGGGATCTAACTAGACACTGGCTGATCATATGCCCTGGTTTGTTGCATCTAAAGCATTTGATCTGGGGGTTGGGATTTCTCTGGACCTCTATTGATTTGCCCTTATTCTCTCACTGGGGTATAGAGGTACTATTATGGGGTTGAATCAACTCGGTTCGGCTTGTACTAGGTCGGCTAGTGTTGGGTCGATTCAGGTAAGTCTGGCAGAGGTCTGAGTACTGGGTAGGTCTGGGATGACTAGGATAGGCCTGGCTAGATCCTGGATATGGGCTAGGGCTCTTGTTAGCCTCTGATCTACGATAGGGTGGCCCTCTCTGAAAACATTCATAATCCCTAGCAATTTGGTAAGCTTTTTCTAAATCGTGTACCCTTCTCAGGTAGAGTTCTCTTTAAATATCTACTCTCAGGCCATACCTAAACTTGGATAGGGTGACTTTCTCAGACTGAATGATATTACACCTCATGGTATACTCTTGGAATGTAGCAATGTATTCATTCACAGTTTTACTACCCTGAATTAATCCCTGCTATTGGTCCAATAGGCTCTGGTCATATGATGTGGGGATAATTGGACCGAAGTCTAGCCTTCATGGCACGCGAGGTGACTATGGGTCCCTACCCTCTAGTGCTTGCCTTCACTCTATAGTGGCCTATTATAACCTAGCCTATCGTACTAACTTAAGCTTGGCAAATCTAAACTTACGCTCCTTAGACATGTCATACCAGTCAAAGTACTGGTCCATCTCTTCCTCCCAATCTAGGTAGTCCTTAGGGTCCATAGAGCCATCGAAAGTAGGTGCTTCAAGTTTGACACTTCTAAGGGCTCTTTCTTCTTGGTCTACTATCTCATGATTGGGTCTCCTAGGGAGGCCATCTAGGACTGAATCAGGTCGAGGTGGTCTCCTAGGCCCATCCCCAAAGTGAGGATCATGATGTGGAGGTCCCCTAGGGTTTGGCCTTATGTAGAGGTTAGGCTGTTCGGCTCTCCTAGGATGAGGTGGGGTCTCATGATCAGACTTAGTGTGGGCATCACAGGCTTCTTCTAGGATGCCTAACCTAGTTTCGACTTGAGCGAACCTGGACCCTAATCTTGCCTCATATTGCTTGATGTCTTGGTTCATTCAGGCTAGTTGTTCAGTAATGATCCTTAAGTGATCCTCAATGTTTTGATTAGCCATGGGTTCAGCCTGTAATGGAGTTGGTGACGAGAGAAAAGATGCTCTTGATCTAGTGCACATGCAAGCACAATCAAGCACATAAGACTCAGACTGACTCAGACTATGGTATGCTAGACCTAGTCATCCAGAGTAAAGGATTTGGCTTAATCAAGCCAATCTAACAGTAACTCTTCAATTGGCCTGTTGGGACAGGTGGGAGGGGGGAGGCTCATCCTGCAAATTGCAGGTGACTAATTAGAATAACCCCAACACTCTGCTTAAGTCGTTTGACATTTGGCCTCCCTTCTAAACACCAATTTTAGAGCACACACCAGGTTGATTTGTACTATTCTCCTTCAGTACACTAGACCGACTGTTGGTGTCCCTAGCCCTCTAGGGCAAATGTCAATTAAGTTGCTACTCATTTTTAGATTAGAGGCTTGGGATCGGAATACATGGGTTGTTATTTTGGGCCAAGGAAGGGGTCTTAATCCCTCCCTTATCTGACTTCAATGAGAGCCCTTAAGAGTAATTTAATGTAGATGAATGACATGCAAAACACAAACCTTAATCCAGAAATCTATAAATAGCAATAAATATCAAATTTTTTTTTTCATAGGTCAAATTAAATCCTTAAAAATTAACAAAAAATACCTTTAATTATATGAATCTAGAGAAATAAATTTTGTAATTTTTTGATATGTATACGGGCAGAAATAATTTGATTAACAAAATCTCAGGAATTTTCATATTTTTTATGAGTAATCAGGCATGCAATTAATTCACAGATCGAATTAAATTCTTAAAAAATACAAAAAAATACTTCAAATTATAATAAATATAGAAAAATAAATTTTGTAATTTTTAATGTATATACACGTAGAAATAATTTAATTAACATATGATATACTAATAATAATATGAATTAAAAACCAAGCCCTAACCATGCTCTGATACTAAACTGATGCAGGACTGATTCGTATGCAAGTAAATTTTATATGATTAATGATTATAGTTGATTAGTCTTCTGAAGTAATAGCCTAAGAGAAATTTAGGAAAACTCATAGTAACTCCACACGCAAAACAGTTCCACAGAAAAGTAAATAAGAAAGAGCGTCGAGGCTAAGAAGCCCCAGTAGGGCTTGATCTCCTTCAATAAAGTTACTAGTAGATTAGAGGGGGTATACCTAGCATGAGGGAAAGATCAAAGTGCTGAAGGGGTCGCTCTGTCTAGCGGATGCGCCCTAGATAACCAAGCCCCGAGCTCACGGATCTGTAGTCAAGTATTCGTTGACCTGGATGATGATCATCTTGAATTCTAGATTCGTGGCTACTGAGGGTTCTGCAAGATCACTATACAAGGGCTAATAACAAAAGAGAAATTAGAATAAAGGTAAAGAGATGAAGAAGAAGTAGAGAAGGAGGTGGGGGTGGCCGAGGGTCCTTGGGCATCCCCTGGATGGGGCAAGGCGACGGCTAGGGCTCTTGGACAGCTGCTTGGAGGAGTGCAAGGGATGGCTAGGATTTGGGGCATCCACTAGTGGATGGCAAGAAGGCGGCTAGGGTTTAAGGTTGGGCAGCTTGGATGTAGGCATACACAGGAGTAAGAACACAAGAACACCAAGGAAAATATGACTCAAACTAACTGATTGATTGTATTGATTGATTGAAAGGTTCGATACTTTTTTTTTTCATACAAGAGGGTCTCTTTTATAAGATAAGAGACTTGGGGCCCAAATAAATACAAATATAGAAATAAAAAGAGGTGCCCCTTTTCATGAAAGAAAATTCAAAATAATTCCAAAATTGGTGCCCACTTTCTTCCTAAAATATGGATAAAGTGGCACCCTTTGAATTTGAATATGTGGAAGAAAATTTAAAATTTAGTAATTTAGGGTGGCCATATTGGGCGTCCTTCAATTGCTTCTTTGGGTTGAATTCAAGGTTGAAATTTCTAAAAGAACTGGGTGGCAATATGGGCATCCTTCACTGTTGCAATTTAGGGCTGAAAATTTAAATCTGGGTGACATGCATTTGGGCGTCCCTTCACTGCTTCTATATGTAGGCCTTGTCTTCTTCTTTCATATTGGTGTCTCCTCTTGTAAGCTAAATAAACTTACTATATGACTCATATTAAAATAAATTGAATTGGACAGGATTCAAATTAAAATAAACTAAGCTGGATGGGACTCAAATTAAAATAAACTAAACCTAATTTTCCAACTCAAGACTTGAATCAAAACTAATCAGATATCCACAAAGGGTTAAGAATTCTCTACCTGATCCTGGTGCCCGCACCAAAAAGAATGTAGACATAAATAAGATTGGCCAAAATGGAAGGATGCAATCGATTCTGAATTAAAATCGCTAGCGAAATGTAAAGTTTTTGGATCGGTTATCCAAACCCCTGCTGATGTAAAACCTATAGGATATAAATGGTTATTCGTGCGAAAGCAAAATAAGGATAATGAAATTATGAGTATAAAGCACGACTAGTTGCCCAAGAGTTCTCACAAAGACCCGATATTGATTATGAAGAGACGTATTCTCCTGTGGTAGATGCAACAACTTTTTGATATTTGATTAGTCTGGTGGTGCATGAAAAACTTGAATTGGTCTTATGGATGTAGTGACAACCTATCTTTATGGCTCACTTGACAATGATTGCTATATGAAAATCCTAGAAAGATTACAATTGCTTGAAAATTGTAACTCTAATTTGAGAGAACTTTATTCGATAAAATTGCAGAAGTCTCTCTATGGGTTAAAACAAGTAGGACGTATGTGGTACAATCATTTAACTGAATACCTATTGAAACAAGGCTATAACAATGATCCCATATATCCTTGTGTCTTTATAAAGAGATTTAGATCACAATTTGTGATCTTTGCAGTATATGTTGATTATTTGAATATAATTGAAACTCCTAAAGAGCTTCAAAGGATAGTAGATTGCCTAAAATAGGAATTTAAAATAAAAGATTTTAGAATAACAAAATTTTGCTTTGGCCTGCAGCTCAAGCATCTTAAGAATGAAATTTTTGTGCACCAATCTGCTTATAATAAAGATACTTAAAAGGTTTTATATGAATAAAGCACACATATTGAGTACTCCGATGGTCATAAGGTCACTTAAAATCGATAAAGATCCTTTCTGACATAAGAAAGATGACAAAGAACTATTTGGTCTTGAAGTACCATATCTTAGCATAATAGGTACAATATATCTTGTGACTCATACTCGACCTGATATATCTTTTTCAGTAAACTTGTTAGGAAGATATAGTTCTTTGTCTACAATGAGGCATTGAACAGGTGTTAAGCACATATTCTGATACCTCGAAGGTACAATGATATGGGTTTGTATTATTTAAATTTGTTCAAATCTGAGTTAATAGTTTTTGTAGGATATTTTTCTGATCCTCATAATTGTCGATCACAAACGGATTATGTCTTTACATATGGTGGCACTGCTATTTCATGGCATTTTATAAAGTAAAAATTGTGGCTACATTATCTAACCATGCCAAAATTCTGGCAATTCATGAAGCAAGCCGAGAATGTGTATGGCTTAAATCGATAAACACATTCAGAAGACATGTGGATTATCCTATTAAAAGAAGGTACTAACTATTTTATATAAGGATAATATAGCCTGCATAGCTCAACTGAAAGGGGGTATATCAAAGGTGACATAACAAAACATATATCCCCAAAGTTCTTTTTTACTCATGACCTTAAGAGTGGTGCTATTAATATTCAACAAGTTTGATCTAGCAATAATCTCGCTAATTTATTTACAAAAGCACATCAACAAAGAGATTTGAAGACTTAGTTCAAAAAATTGGACGATGACGACTCAAGGATCTCGAATGATAATTTTAAGAAAAGTATATCAAGAGATACAAGAGGAGCAAAATACTATACTCTTTTTTTCTTAGCTATGGTTTTGTTCCATTGGGTTTTTCTGGCAAGGTTTTTAATGAGGTAATATCCTCTCTCAATAAAAGATATGAATGATATACTCTTTCATTCACTAAGAATTTTTCATGATCAAATAAATGGACATCCAAGGAGAGTATTATAATATTGTGATGTCAATTAGTATTCTAAGAGAAGGTTATGTCAAGTTATGTCTACCAATAAAGATGATGTCTATTGATATTCCAAAGAGAGGTTATATCTATTGATATTACCCATGTAAATTCTTATAAATGTAACATTTTTTTCATTTGCCTGGCATGAAGTTGTATTTGAGATACCCAGATGGAATAAGAGAAAACATATTCCAATACTTTCTTTTCCTAATTTCTTTGTTCTATTGTTACTCTTTAATTATATAACATAAATATATTATTACTAAAAAAATTAAATTAATTTATAAGAATCAAAATTTTAAAAATAAGATAAAAATTATAATTATTTCTTTTTATTCAACAATTAAAGGGTAAAAAATTAATTTATTAAGAATGAATGAGTGGAAATAATTCTTTTTTCTTTCTTTCGAATATGGTTTATGAAATTATTTTTATTATTTTCCTTTTCTTTCTTAGATCAATCTTCATCGAAGCATATCCTAAAAAAAAATTATCCTGCCCTATACTTACAAGGAAAGAATCTTTTTGATACTATGAAAATTCATTCTCCAGCTTGGGGGTTGTACATATCGGGATTCGGACAACACTCTCCCATCCGGATGGACCTGCAAGGCAGCCTTTATGCAAGAAGCATGGGGGTGGTCCATGCAAAAGATCCTTCGATGCCCAAGTCAAGGAAAATCTCTAGCAATCAGATGAGAAGAGAAGGTTTCAGTAGAAGGAACTCCCTCCTTGAGATGATTTCTCAGGAGCAATGGCCTTGCTAGAGTTTTTTTGGGCTTAAATTACCTTCGAGAGCATATCTGGGGGGTCTTGGGATTTGGCATTTGTGCACTGCCAAGGAGGTGAGCAGTTATCTGATTTTTCAGACTCATTTTAGGGAGTTGGCATGTGATAAGGCCAGAATTCCATCAGTTACAGGGATCGATAGTTGATGAAGCTGACTATCAAGAATTTAAAATCCAGTTGATCATGGATGGAGTGATGTATTTAGCTCCTGTTTCTATATAGGAAAGCTCACTTCGCAATTTTTGCAATTGGGATGGTTCATCCTCCGAGATATCTGGCATGGTTTAAAGTAGCAATGGTGCTTATGTTGAAGGGATGAGAATCGATCCTAGTGAGGTATGGAGATAGCTCGGCCCTGCTAAGGTTCGAAGATAGCTCAGTCCTTCCGAGGTAATGAGATAGCTCGACCATGTTAAGGTTTGGAGATAGCTCGGCCCTACCAAGATACAGAGATAGCTCAGTCCTATCGAGGTTCGGAGACTAACTCTGGTGTCAGCATTGAGACCGACGATGACATTGGTACTAACTCTGGAGTTGGTGAGGAGACCGACTCTTACTGTCTGTTAGACTGTAGCCCAATCAGTCAGTTCAAATGTTCCTTAATCAGCCAAATTGGAGATAACACGACCTTGAAAAACTTGACCTTTATCGTCGGGTATGTTTATTGATGTGATAAAAAAAATTTCGCATCACAGTCCCCTCCCACTCCCTAGTCCGAAGCATAGGTTCAGGCATAGGGAGTAGAGTCTTCATATGGCTTCGGCTGATCAATCAATGAGCTCTGTTCCTAATGTGGGTTTGCTGCCCGATTATATCGATTAGCCTATTGGAGAGTTTCATTCCTCATGTCAAGTGCATGTGTCAAGTGCCAAGTGCCCCTCTATAGTCAGCCTTTCGCTCTTATTCATGCTTTGGAAACTAAAAACGGTTGCATGCATTTTGATCGTGAAGGCTAAGATCAGGAGAGGGTACCTTTACTCAGCTTCATGGCACAAGGAATGACTCCTCATATACCCAGCGAGGGCGGCTATGAGGGCGACACATGGCCGATCTAAGGATTGAAAAGCGTCCATCTCCTTGTGCAAGGTGAAACTCTTCAGTGTTTCATCCAGAGGAAACCAGATGGGGGACATGTGGCCCAACCGGGGTCGAAGTATGGAGGTCGATGAGCTTGATTCTTGAGTTTTCTCCCAATTAATGGCTTCTACTCCTCGTTCGATGGCTATAAAAAAAGAGAAAGGGAGAGTACTGCTTGTAACCCAACAAAGAGTTTTCTTCCATTGAGAGTGAGTCTAGGAGAGCTTACCCATGTCATCGTTAGAGGCAAAAGAGTTGGTCTTCCTCTTTAAGATTCAGCTTGGGCTTGACGATTCGGATGAAAAAGTTGTTGAAAAGCAAACTGCTCAAGGGGCGCCAATGAGTGACTCCGCTGGATCTCATGAAGCCAAAAATGAGGCACCACCGAAGACATCTTCGAAGTTTCTTTTTCAATATACAAGCATGCAGAAGAGAAAGGGAGGAAGTCATAGAGGTCACACTGAAAATGCAAGAAAGAAGCATTCTCGCCGGACCTCCTCTTGTATGTCTTCCTCAAGCTTTTCTATAGTTGGCAATGATTGTTGCTGATTCACCAGAAGAAATGCCTGAAGATCCATCAGGTGTCTTCTTAAAGGATGAGAAGCTCAATGTAAGTATATTTGGCTTGAGCTTCTTTCCATATCCTTGCCCCAAGTTTCAAAGTTTGTCATCCAATGGAGTTTGAAGACGCTCTTCGCGTTCCTCTGAAGTTGAAGCATTGCCGTTGCAGTAATAGCAAGTAGACTTTAGGAAACTTTCATTATATAAAGTTTTCTTACATTTTTGATGTTGTCGTGCACTTGTAATATCTTGTAAAATGATATTCTAACTGAATGAAGTTTACATTTTCAATTATACATTCTTTTTGCTGAATATTTATCGCTTTAGCTAATTAGGTATCGTGACAAATAGATTCTCTCGAGCTTTTCGAGGTACAAGATAGGTTCGAGCATGCCAATGTTAGGTTTCTTGGGCTGACCGAGGAATAGTGAATACTTGAACTTATCAAGTTATAAAATAATTCAATCGGCTATGCCAAAGATTGGAAGAATAAATGCTTAGCTATGCTAAGTTTTGGATAACTCCGACCGGTCTCGTCGGGCTTCCGAGAAAGCTTCGGTCGGCTATGCCGAGGGTCGAAGGATTTTTTACTTAGCCCTGCTAAGGTACGAAGAATGTTGCTTGACCCTACTGAGGTACGAAGAATATTGGTCGATCATGCCTAGATTCGAAGAAAGCTTTACTTGGCCCAGCCAATGTATAGAGAAAGTTGCTCGGCCGTGCTGAGGTACAAAGAAAATTTTACCTGGCCCAGCAAAGGTATGAAGAAAGTTGCTCAACCATGCCGAGATACGAAGAAAATTTTACTTGGCCCAGCCATGGTTCAGAGAAAGTTGCTCGGCCATGCCAAGTATGGAGAAAGCTCAGCCATGCCGAGGTACGGAGAAGGTTTTACTTGGTCTAGCCAAGGTATGTAGAATGCCCAGCTGTGCCAAGGTTTGGAGGACTTCGGTCGGCTTTGCCGAGGCTCGAAGGATCTTTTACTTGGCCCTGCCAAGTTATGGAGAAAAGATTTACTTGGCCCTGCCAAGGTTCGAAGAAAGCTCGGTCGTGCTGAGATACGAAGAAAGTTTTACTTGGCCTAGTCAAGATACAGAGAAGGCTTGGCCATGTCGAGGCATGTAGAAAGTTGCTCGGTCATACCGAGGTATGGAGAAAGTTTTACAAGGCCCAGCCAAGGTTCAAAGAAAGTTTCTCAATCATGCCGAGGTACGGAGAAAGTTTTACTTGGCCCAACCAAGGTATGGAGAATGCTCAGCCATGCCGAGGTTTGAAGGACTCCGGTAGGCCTTGCCGAAGCCTAGAGGGTCTTTTATTTGGCTCTGCCAAGGTATGGAGAAAAGATTTACTTGGCTCTGCTAAGGTTTGGAGAAAGCTAAGTCATGCTGAGGTACGAAAAAAGTTTTATTTGGCCAAGCCAAGGTACGGAGAGGTTCGACCGTGCTGAGGTTCGGAGGACTTTGGTCGGCCTTGTCGAGGCTCGGAGGATCTTTTACTTGGCCCTAACAAGGTACGAAGAAAAGATTTTACTTGGCTCTACCAAGGTTCAGAGAAAGCTTGGCCATAATGAGGTACAAAGAAAGTTTTACTTGGCCCAGCCAAGGTATAAAAAAAGATTTTACTTGGCCCTGCCAAAGTTTGGAGAAAGCTCGGTCATGCCGAGGTATGAAGAAAGTTTTACTTGGCCCCGACAAGGTACGAAGAAAACTTGACCATGCCAAGGTATGGAGAAAGTTTTACTTGACCTAGTCAAGGTATGGAGAAAAGATTTTACTTGGCCCTGCCAAGGTTCGAAGAAAGCTCGGCATTGCCGAGGTACAAAGAAAGTTTTACTTGGCCCAGTTAAGGTATGGAGAAAACTCAGCCATGTCAAAGTACGGAGAAAGTTTTACTTGGCCTAACCAAGGTATGGAGAAGGCTCGGCTGTGCCGAGGTTCGGAGGACTTCGATCGGCCTTGCCGAGGCCCGAAGGACGGACTCGTGGGTCAATTATCCATCAAGATCTGCCTTTCATCCACAACTCAATGAAGATTATTATTCAATAAGAAATATTTAAATTGAGGAGTGGAGTTTTATTACAATGAGCAAAGTAATTTAGTTTAGGCATACTTCACTGGTAATATGTTCGGGATTTAATCTAGTTCCATGTCTTGAGGGTATTATATCCCTTGAAGGTCTTCATTGCTCAAAGGTAATCTGAGTTCCATATTTTAGGGATAATGTATCCCTTTAAGATCCTTATTTGAAAAGATGAGCCCCTCGCACTGGGCCCATTTAAGCTAGTTCTCCTCTTCATTTGGTCGTCACTAGAAGGAGCTGACCATGGTAATCTTAGTAACAACACCAGCCATCGTAGGTTCGGCGGGGGTAGTTGTCGAAGCTTTGATGGACATTCTGCTCTATGGGCTGCTTCGGGGGTGTATTGATTGAAGCTCCATACCGTGCTTCTGCTGCGCTTTCTTGGCGATGAGGCCCTATGGCAATGAGGCGAGCTCACAAGGCTAGCCAGTAAGCTCTTTTCCAAGCTCTTCCTCTTCTTTTTCTTGGATTCCGAGCCATCTTTCTGGTTTCTTCAACCCTAGCATATTTGTTTGCCAAGGCCATCATGTCAGAGAGGCTCTTAGGGTAGTTGACCTCTACAGCTAGGCAAAAGTCTTCATTCTAGTGCAACTTCTGGCACATCTCCTGAAGTTGTCGTTGCATCCCATCATTCCAAATAGTAGGAGAGATAGGATGGAGGGATCGCGGCCATAGCATTAAGTCATGGCAAGAGAATACTGGAGATAAGGAGTGAGCCTGACGAGATCTGGGTAGGCTCATATCTCCTCTCCTCTACAGTGCCGGCTCAACTTCTTTATGGCTGGGCTATCACGGAAGGCTGGTGGCTTCCAGTGGATTGGGCGAAGGGGCCACTAGTAGGACCAGGATGACTGTTCCACCAGAAAGTTGCTGAGTGGATGCAGTTGAAAGAGGACCCCCATGAAGCCTCTGCACCAACTGGAAGAGGAATATAACTTGTTAGACAAGCATGGAAAACTAGTCATGGGTGACTGAAGTTGCTGGTGATGGAGAAACTTCGATCGTGATGACTTTGAGGGCACCATGTTGTTTGTGGGATCAGGCCTTCGAAAGGTGGCCTGATCAGGAGTATTTGTTGTCGCTTTCTTATTGTTGGCCATTGATTGAGGAAGACGTCCTTCTTGTTTGGAACCTTGTCTCCTTGATTACAAGTTTTAATGGGACATGAGGCTCTTCCTCTAGCGCCAATCTGATGCTTTGAAAATTTATTCTTCAGCTTGGGGGCGGTGCACATTGAGATCCGGGCAGCGCTCTCCTGTCCTGGTGGACCTGCAAGGCAGTCTTTACGCAAGAAGCATGGGGGGTGATTCCTGCAAAAGACCCTCCGATGCCTAAGTCAATGAAATCTTCAGCAATCAAATGAGAGAAGAATAATCCAGCAGAAGGATCTCCCTTTTTAAGATGATTTCTTAGGAGCAATGGCCTTTGCTAGAGTTTTTTTTTGGCTTAAATTGCCTTCGAGAGCATACTTGGGGGGTCTTGGACTTGGTATTTATGCGTTGTCGAGGAGGTGAGCCATTACCTAATTTTTCGAGCGTATTTTAAGGATTTGGCATCCGATAAGGCTGAAATCCCATCAGTTATGGGGACCAGTAGTTGATGAAGTTGATGGGCGCTTTATCGAAAATTTAAAATCCCATTGATCATGGATGGAGTGTTGTATTTAGCTCCCGTTTCTGTTTAGGAAAGCTCACTCCGCAATCTTTGCGATTGGGATGGTTCATCCTCTGAGATATCCGGCGTGGTTTGAAGCAGAAATGGTGCTTATGTTGAAGGGATGAGAATCAATCCTGACAAGGTATGGAGATAGCTCGGCCTTATCGAGGTACGGAGACAGCTCGACCCTACCAAGGTTTAAAGACTGACTCTACTGTCGGTGTTGAGACTAACGATAGCGTCGGTACATTTATTGATAAGGAGACCAACTCTTATTGTCTATTGGATTGTAGCCCAATCAGTCAGTTCAAACGTTGCTTGATTAGTCAAATCGAAGATAACTCATCTTTGAAAACTTAACCTTTATTGTCGAGTACATTTATTGATGCAGTGACAATTTTCCCCATATCACTTTTCATCCCATTCAGTTTTAATTGATATATATATATATATCTCATTCAATCCTCTTCTAAAAAAATTAAATTAAATTATAAGAATAAAATTTTAAAAATAAGATAAAAATTATAATTATTTCTTTTTATTCAAAATTAAAGGGTAAAAAAATTAATTTATTAAGAATGAATGAGTAGAAATATATTTTTTTTCTTTCTTTCGAATAAGAGTTTTAAAATTATTTTTTATTATTTTTTTTCCTTTCTTAGATTAATCTTCATCGATCGAAGCATATCCTAAAAAAAAAAATTTATCCTGCCCTATACTTACAAGGAAAGAATCTTTTCATCCCATTTGGGATTTCTATATGCATGCATCTGAATTTTATTTTGTTGGGCATTGAAAATAATTCTTTTGTATCTATGTACCGTATAAGATGCGAGCATGTTGTGCGATAATTGATTGCGCGTTGCTAAAGAATTTTTTTTTTTTTAGCATTGCATGCGCAGCCGTGCAAAAATATTTTTCTAAGTTAAAAATTTTCAAGTTTTCCTGAGCCAACATCCCCGAATTCATTGCTTGGAGTTCAACACTCATGGACTCATCTTATTAAGCTTTAACGAGTAATTAGAGGTTGGCGCTCTCCTTTCAAAACCTTTTTGACTCTGGCAATCATCAAAACCTCCCTCACAGCCTTTGTTTCAGCAACAACCGATGAAAACCAGTCAGGGTGGAACTTTTAAACTTTTAAGGGTGACATGACCAAATATACACCTATACTAGCTTTCTGTTGGCCCAGATAGCAACCCAAGAAGGAGGATGAATTTGATTCTAAAAAATTTAATACTTTAAAACTTAAAACCAATTTCACAACGATTAAGTGCACTGATGAAGTGATGCAATAATGTAAAGCACAATAAGAGAGAGATAGAGACAATCACGACAAACACAAGATGTTTATAGTGGTTCGGTGTATCCCACATCTATGTTCACTCCCAAGCAACTCTTGGGCCTACACTATAATCCTCTGATTACAGTTGAGTTATTTTACAAGCTCACAACTCTAACTTATTATTTTACACGGGGTCACAACGAACCCAGCCGGTTTTCACGGGTTCACCAGCACACAACCCAACCTTATTGTTATACACGGGATCACAACAAACCCAGCCGGTTTTCACGGGTTCACAAGCAAATAACCAACCTTGTTGTTTTACACGGGATCACAACGAATCCATCTGGTTTTTACAGGTTAACCAGCACAAATCCTTAACCCAAGCTAAACTTAGCTTGTCCCGAGGTAAACTACCTCAACTAATTCAATTCCCATGATTGAATTAGCAAATAACAATTCAAATATGAATTTACAGAAATTTAAAGCTCCTTAAATGAGTAAATATGTAATGCAAATAAAATAATATTAGAAAAGTCTGTTTGAAGCGATTTGAGGTTGAGCTTTTCTTCTTTTCCTCTTCTCATCTGAATCAGCTAAACAGATTTGAACTTTGATTCTTGATGGAAGCTTGTTGAAGAGAATATTGAGGAAATAGGCTTTTGCTCTTCTTCTTTCCTCCTTTCAAAATCCTCTGATTTTGATCTTTGAAGGCTTTGGATTTCTCTAAAATCTCTCTTCAGATGATAGGCGTGGACTCAGAGATTTCTTTTTGAAATTTCTCTCTTTTTCTCTGGATATTTTCTTGATATTTTTTCCCGTTTTTCTCTATGTTTTTCTTCTTCTTTTCAAACAGACGAGTCCCCCCTTTTTATAAAATCTTAGGTGAGAAATAGCCGTTGGAAATGTACCTGGATGATTCTCCATGCAAGAAAATGTATTCATTGAGAGTTAGGTAGAACAATATATCTGTTAGAGCTGATCTGGCACTTTTGAAAATCATCCTTGATAGGTTGGAGTCGGCTCTAACTTTTCATGTGTCGGCTCCAGATCGTGTTTCCATAAATAGCAAAAAAATAATTCATCGTGGAGTCGGCTCCGACTTTGCAAAGTGTCGACTCACCGCTGACTGGAGTCGGCTCCCAATTTCTGAGGTGTCAACTCCAAGAATTGCTCCGAAAACATAGTCTCTGTAACTTAGGTTAGAGTCGGCTCCCGAAATCCATGTGTCGGCTCCGAAACTTCAGGTGTCGGCTCCGAAACTCTAGGTGTCGACTCCGAACCGTGCCGAAATATAGAACTGTTTGATACGCTCTGGAGTCGGCTCAAGTCTGTTAGGGTGTCGGCTCCAAGTTTGAACATAAATAAATTCTATTGAATTTCAATTCAAAACTGATTTCTATATTCCTTTTGGATAATTAATCTATCTTAATTCCTAAAACACTTATCAATTTCATTAGAAACACAATGAATATACTCATGGCTTTTGTCAATCATCAAAATCAATAATTGGGTAAATAATTTCTTAATAATTTCCCCAATAATCTCCCCTTTTTTGATGATGATAAAAATATTGAATATATGCATAATCAATTAATGCATAATTGTCAAAACATTCTTAAATTAAGGTTAAGCTCCCCCTTAATGAGGTAGCTCCCCTATATGTGTACATATGTTAAGTTCATTGAAACTTTACTGCATATCTTAATTTCTTTTGATATAAATGTTCATTTAACATATATTATCTTCATTATCTTTTACCATTGTACATGCATATACAAATATCTCTTCTTTCCCTTATCTTTATGCATATACACTCTTCTCTCCCCCTTTAATGTAATCAACAAAAAGGTTTAGAAGAAGGTGCATTAAGGCTTAAATTAACATCAAACATAGGAGTTGAATAATTAAACATCAACATCAAAGGTTAGCTTAAAATTCAAGCAACTTAATATCAAAATTCAAGTATGATATTCATTGAATACTGAAACATTACAACAATGTTCATTTCACTAAACTTCATTACATCATTCAAAATAAGTTCATTCTCCTAATTTAAAAACCATGCTGAAATACAATGTTAACATATACCAAAAAAAAATGTTTGATTTCATATATGCTCACATTATTCTCCCCCTAAATATTTTAAATTTGATCTATATGAAATAAGAGTTTCATGCCACAAGTGATACCAATATCATATAATCCAAGCATTTTATAAATGTATCATGCTAATCTAAATACATAGACATTTTATAGCAATTACCACATAACAATACACATTTCATAAGATATTTTGTATCAATTCTATCAAGTCCTTTTCATTTCATATATAAACAATTAATTATAAGATATGATCAAGAAATGATACCAATTAAAAATATGCATTTAATGATCCAAGACTCACAATAGAATCATATCAAGCAAGGAGTATACAAATCAAACTGATATTAATAGTTGCTGATACCAATTGTAGTACGATCATGCTTCTATAAAAATTTAAATTAATAATTTCATCAGTACCATTAGCATCTAATCTACATGATGACCTCGTAGAGGTACCGATACATTTAAATTTCTCTATGCCAAATTTTTTCAAGATTTCCTTGATTACATGATTGGCTTATGAAGATTCCCTTCTTTGATTGCTTGATTTGAAGTCTGAGAATATAATTAAGTTCACCCATCATGCTCATCTTGAACTCTCCTGTATAAACTTAGTGTTGACCCCAGATTGATTTTGATGATTACAAACAATTAAGCAATTCTAAGCTTGATACAGGAAGTTTGATCGCCTTGCAAGTAAGTATCTTCATGCAAAAATTGATTGGTAAGTGAATACTTCATTCTATTTTGCCTTGATAATTTTTATTAGCTTGGGAGTTAACTGGTTAGCAAACTTGTTATTCCATCTAGCTAGCTAGCACACCTTCCGCTAACTGGTAAGAAATCTCAGTGCTTCACCGAACGTCCACTTTTTTCAGTTAGCTGGTTAGCTAACTTGTTAGCTAGCGGGAGATCTTTCAGTTAGCTAAGGTGCTCATCACTGTGCTGGCCGAACGTTCTCCATTTTTACTAGCTGGTAAGCTAGCTGGTAAGCTAGCTTGGGATGCCTTGGAGCTAACTGGATTTCATTTTAGCTAACTCCAGTTGCCTGTTATCTTTCCTGGCCGAATGGTCTTCAATTTTAGCTAACTATTGAGCTAGCTGCTAGATCTTTTAGCTAGCTGGCGTTTCTTGGAGCTAACTGCTTAGCTAACTATTTATCCTAGAGCTAACTGCTTAGCTAACTATTTTTCACAGGAAAGGTTCAAGCCGTGTGGATTCAAATTTTAGTTAACTGGAGAGCTAGCTACCTATTGGTTAGTTAGCGAGAGAGTTAGCTACTTTATCTGACGTGTGGCTGCCTTTTTGCTCAGTTAGCTAGTTAGCTAACTAGCTTGGACGGTTCTCTGTTATTTTGAACTTAGCTAGCTAGTGAGCTAACTGACTTTTCTTTAGTTAGCTATTGAGCTAACTCCCCTTCACCTGTAACTCCTGCAGTCGTGAGCCTTCAATTTCTAGTTAGCTGGGGAGATCTACCGTTTGAATTGCCCGTTATTAGCTGAATAGCTAACTATCTTTTGCTTAGTTAGCTGCTGAGCTAACTAAGTGTCTTGCACTTTTTCTCATGGTCGTTTACTTTTGCTATTAGTTAGCTGGGAAGCTAACTAGCAACCATTTTAGTGGCCTAAGGAGCTGCCTCTGGACACCTTTTTTCTGTCATGGCCTCTCTTGTGAGCTAACTGACTAGCTAGTTGGGATTTCTACTTATCTCTTGGCCGAATGCATTCTTGACTTCAGCTACCTGAAGTTATCTTCAGCCAACTGCCGCCTGAGTTCTTGAGTTTGCTCTTTCTCTCTTCTCTCTCTCCATTGCTATTTTCAGGTATATTTAACTTTTGATTTTTTGAATGGTTTCAGGATTCTTCTTTCCTCAAATGGAGATCTGCATTCAATGCTTAAGGGAAACATCTTAACAGTTATATTTTCTTTCCATTTTTATTTCCATTTGTTCCTAATGTGTCTAACAGATATCTTTTTTGTTGGATCATATAAATAGTTGTGATTAGAAGCACACGATGACAATTTTGAAAAAGAATTTTCAAGAGGAAGAAATCTAAGAAAGAGCATTACTATATATTGTTGAGTGGTTGATAAAGGAG
>UESW01001607.1:243071-270990 GCA_900491605.1 Calamus simplicifolius | reverse complement strand
ACTATGGCCGGCAATTCGACAATGCGCCTTTCCGAGAATTCTGCACCGAGCTTGGCATTCATCTGCGATTCACCTCCGTAGGCCTCCCTCAAAATAATGGTGCGGCTGAGGTGACCAACCGCATTATCCTCTAGGAACTAAGAGCCCAGCTTGACGACTACAAAGGACGTTGGGTGGAGGAGCTTCCCAATGTATTATGGGCTTATCACATGATGCCGCGGGCCCCCACTGGAGAGACCCCCTTCAACCTCGTCTTTGGATCCGAGGCAGTTATCCCTGTGGAGATCGGTGCCCAGAGCCCCCAAGTGGAAGCCTATAGCGAGGAAGACAACCCAAACCAGTTGCAGGCAAACCTTTACCTGATAGAAGAGATGCGAGACCGAGCACGACTCCGGATGGCCGCCTACCGGCAGCGGACGGCCAGGTATTACAATGCCCGTGTCCAACCCAGAACCTTCTTACCTGGGGATTTGGTCCTCCGGCGAGCCGAAGTCTCGAAACCAACGGAAGGAGGCAAGCTTGCACCGAATTGGGAAGGGCCGTATCGAATCACCGAAGTGCTCCGCCAAGGAGATACAGAGTAGAAGAGCTGGACGAAAAGCCCCTTCCGCGGACTTGGAATGCCGACAACCTCGTCGGTATTATCAATAGTGTCCTATGTCTTTATGTCAAATTTTATGTTTGCACTCTTTCGGGATCTTGGCCCTTCATTAATAAAATGTGAATTCAAGCATCACAGTTTCTCGATGGAAGCCCAATGTACCATTGGCAATGAAGACCCGATGTACCATCGGATTCAGAAAGCTCGAGGCCAAACTCGGCATGGAAAGCCCAGTGTACCACTAGCACTCTGATGTACCATCGGACCTCAATGAAAGCCCAGTGTATCACTGGCACTCCGATGTACCATCGGACCTCAACAGAAGCCCAATGTACCATTGGCAACGAAGACCCAATGTACCATCGGATTCAAAAAGCCCAAGACCAAACTCGGCATGGAAAGCCTAGTGTACCACTGGCACTCCGATGTACCATCGGACCTCAACGAAAGCCCAGTGTACCACTGGCACTCCGATGTACCATCAGAACTCAACGGAAGCCCAATGTACCATTGGCAACGAAGACCCGATGTACCATCCGATTCAGAAAGCTTGAGGCCAAACTCGGCATGGAAAGCCCAGTGTACCACTGGCACTTCGATGTACCATCAGACCTCAACGAAAGCCCAGTGTACAACTGGCACTCTGATGTACCATCGGACCTCAACAGAAGCCCAATGTACCATTGGCAATGAAGACCCGATGTACCATCGGATTCAGAAAGCCCGAGGCCAAACTCGGTATGGAAAGCCCAGTGTACCACTGGCACTCCAATGTACCATCGAATCTCAATGAAAGCCCAGTGTACCATTGGCACTTCGATGTACCATCGGACCTCAACGAAAGCCCAGTGTATCACTGGCACTCCGATGTACCATCGGACCTCAACGGAAGCCCAATGTACCATTGGCAATGAAGACCCGATGTACCATCGGATTCAGAAAGCCAGAGGCCAAACTCGGCATGGAAAGCCCAGTGTACCACTGGCACTCCGATGTACCATCAGACCTCAATGAAAGCCCGTGTACCACTGGCACTTTGATGTACCATCGGACTTCAACGGAAGACCAATGTACCATTGGCAACGAAGACCCTATGTACCATCGGATTCAGAAAGCCCGAGGCCAAACTCAGCATAGAAAGCCTAGTGTACCACTGGCACTCCGATGTACCATCGGACCTCAACGAAAGCCCAGTGTACCACTTGCACTCCGATGTACAATCGGACCTCAACGAAAGCCTAATGTACCACTGGCAACGAAGACCCGATGTACCATCGGATTCAGAAAGCCTGAGGCCAAACTCGGCATGGAAAGCCCAGTGTACCATTGGCACTCCAATGTACCATCGGACCTCAACGAAAGCCTAGTGTACCACTGGCACTCCGATGTACCATCGGACCTCAACGGAAGCCCAATGTACCATTGGTAACGAAGACCGGATGTACCATCAGATTCAAAAAGCTCGAGGCCAAACTCGGCACGGATAGCCCAGTGTACCACTGGCACACCGACGTATCATCTACCCTCAATGCAAGCCCAAGTTTCTACTGGCACCAACGCTGGTGTCCCAACACTCTCCCAAAAGCCTGAGTTCCCATCGGTGCTCCAAGGCTAATGTTCCATCTGGTCAACGCCGATGTTCCATTGGTACTCAGATACCTAAGTCATCCTTTGCCAGGGAAAGTTACAAGGAAATAAAAGCTATCCCTCAGCAATGACGAGGCCCTCGTAGGTCCCATGTCAGCAACCTGGGGACTCAAGGAAGAGAATGCAATTAACACAATCATTAAGGGAAAAAACTTTCGTTTCATTAATATTAGGTTTACAAATACCGACTGAGTCGGACTTGATACAAAAATATGTGAAGCAAAAGGACAAAATCAAGGCCTGGCCGCAGACTCGCCATCTAAGGCCTCATCGGGCCCCTGGTCCCGCTCGAGGTCCATGACCTGGGGAGGTTCCAGACCCGAGCTACTTTCTCCTTAGCTTCGTTGAACCCCTGGACGTAGAAATCCTTATTGGCTTCAACTAGCTCATGGGTAAAGTGCTCCGATGCCTTGAACTCTTACACGGCCGCGGCAGCTCAGGCCTCGACGGCTGCCTCCACCTCTGCGATGCGGGCCTCCGCCGCCGCCCTCTCGGCCTCCTTGATGCTTAGTCCTTCCTCGGCCCGCTTCGCTCGAGCTTCGGTTGCCTGGATGACCGAGTTTAAGTCGTCTATGTGCAGGTTTCGGGCCTCGACTGCACTCTCGGCCTCTGCGAGTTGGTCCAATGCCGCTCGCCGTCGGTTAGCTTCGGCTTCGGCTCTGCTTTCGGCCTCCCTTACCTTGTTGGCGCATTCAACCCTCATCAACTCCATGGCCTTCTCGGCGGCCTCGGCCCAAGCCTGGGCATCCTCGGCGTCTTGTTGGATTTGGCGGGTGACAGCCTCCCCTTCGTTGAGGCCTCCCGAGTGAGCACTACGGAGTTGGACACCTGCATCCAAGATGTCGGTTATGAAAACTGCCTAAATATTCTAAACTAAGGGCAAGGAGGGAAGTACTTACTCGAACGAGAGCTGAGAAGATCTCTCGGAAGAACTTGTTTGCCCCCAGGGTCCGAAGCTCCTCTTGGATATTCGACTGAACGGTATGGGATATGAGTAGTTCAGCCCATCGCCCGTCATTTATCAGTGAGATCCCGCGAGGGGTTGGCCCAGCCCTGCTCCCCTCGACACTCCCGGCATGCTTCGGTTCAGCGCGCGGGGGATTCTTGTGGGTATCTATTCAGGGGGCGGACTTGTCCCCGACGGCCCCTCCCCCCAACTCCTATCTACTTCGGCTGGAGGTGGTCCAGGGGAGATTGGGGACTCCCTCACCGCCGGCTCCATAGCCACCGGCTCCTCTGTGGTCGCCCCTTCGGCCCTCACCGCCTCTGGTGGAGTGTCAGCTGTTATATCCACCTCTAGGACTGGTGGGGACCCGCACTGCTCGATCGGCAGGAGCGCCTGCACGGCATGGCACTTTGGAGCCGACGCCTACTGCTCCTCCCTCGGGCCGCTCTGGGCCATCATCCACTTGATTGCAGCCGTCCTGACCATGGCAGTTGGAGGCTTCATTGCTGCACGACATCAGTCGGAGTCAGTAAAAAAAGGGGGGGGGGGGGGGAGAAAGGAAGAAAGGAGAAGGTGATTTGGCTAAGTGTTGGGACTCTTGTTACTCACTGCTTTGAGAGGTGAGGCCGGCCCGCTGGAGATTCTCCTCCGATAGGAGCAAGTCATATCTGGGGATGTCAACAGTTAATAGTTGCCCCATTGCTTCTTGGTCTCCTGGGGGACGATGGAGTTCATGTTGGGCTGAAGATCGAGATCCCTCCACCAGGACTTGACTGGACCAAGGTCAGCGAAAAAGAAGCGGAATTTCCATCCCTTAACCAAAGAGGGAAGAAGGAGTTTGAGGACCCGGCCAGGTCGTGGCTGGAACAGCCACCAACCCGTCTGTTGCCTAAGGAAATCGAAGCACCGAAAAAGGGAAAATTGGGGGGTAATTTGGAGGTGGCTACAAAGAATGAGAAAGGTGCAAATGGTCCTAAGGGAGTTCGAGACCAGTTGGGTAGGAGTCAGAGAGTAGTAGTCTAGCAGGTTGATAAAAAAAATGATGAAAGGGAAATCGAAGCCCAAGCCTAAGAGAAATTTCGTAAACAGCCACTCTGCTGGGCCGGAAGGAGACTACCCTGTCGTCGGGAGTCGGGAGGAAGAGCCCCATCTCTCGGGTACGTGATAATGGGCCCTAAGTCTGACTAAGTCCTGGCATGTTACTATGGAGGCGGTCCCCTCCGGAGATTCCGCCCGTGCCCTCGCGGAGGTGATGGCCGCCACCTGGCACCTCCTCGCTGGAGCTCGGCCGGCTATCGCCGAGCATCCCCTTGCAGGGACTCTGCCGGCAACCGGCCGCTGGGATAAAGGAAGACGGTCCTCCAAATTGGAGGACCGCGAGGAAGAAGAAGAAGAAGGAGAAGGTGAAGAGGCACGGAGCCTCGAAGGGGAAATACGATCGTCAGATGGAGCTGAAGAGGTCCAAGATGGCGAGGAGGCCATGGTGAAGGTTTCGGGAAGAAGGAAAGATGGGAAGGAACAGAGGGCTAACCTAGAGGAAGGGAGATGCAGAGAACGATTCTCGGGTTGCAGAAGGAGCAGAGAGCTAGAAGGAGAAGATAGCTGGAGTAGAATGGCAGATTCTCCACCTTTGCCCGGGTTTTGTCAAGTTTCAAATCATCCCGCCTCGATTTCCCAGCTACGCGGACTCCCGCTATAGGCTGGGCCGCCTCGACAGGCGTCCGTTACGTGGAACAAACTGCCTTCGGCCAATGAGGTCACGCCGCTGACATCAGCGCCATGATGGCAATGATGGCAAATGCCTTTCGCAAGCTTCAAAAAGACAACCCCGTTTCGAGGACGATCGCAGCAAATCGGACAGACAGTAGCGACTGCCCCTTCACATCCCCCAGGTTGCCCGTGTTAAGTCATCGCCGCATCCGGAGACACGTGTCTGGGAGCAGTTGGCAATGGAAGGGGATCAGCTACTAAGGATGTGACACCCCTTTCGCCTTACGAAGGTGGGCCCGCTTCATCTTAGGGGCGAGGGGGCATCTGATGTGGATGATCCAGCGTCGTTAGAGTTAACAGTAAAGGAAACTGATGGCGTCCCACTCCACCTCCAAGCTCCACCTTCGAGGTCTATCTCCGAGGTCTGCCTCTAGAGCCAACCTCCGAGGCCGACCTCCGAGGCCAACCTCCGAGGCCCGCCTCCGAGCTCCACCTCCGAGCTCCACCTCTGAGGTCCGCCTCCGAGCTCACCTCCGAAGTCCACCTTCAAGGTCCACCTCCGGGGCCCACCTCCGAGGCCTACCTCCGAGCTCCACCTCCGAGGTCCACCTCCGGGGCCAACCTTCGAGGCCCATCTCCGAGCTCCACCTCTGAGGTCTGCCTCCGGAGCCAACCTCCGGGGCTAACCTCCGAGGCCCACCTCCGAGCTCCACCTTCGAGCTCCATCTCCGAGGTCCGCCTCTGAGACCCACTTTCGAGCTCAACCTCTGAACTCCACCTCCGAGGTCCGCCTCAAGGGCCAACCTCTGAGGCCCACCTCCGAGCTCCACCTCTAAGGTCTGCCTTCGGAGCCAACCTCCGGGCCAACCTCCGAGGCCTACCTCCGAGCTTCACCTCCGAGCTCCACCTCCGAGGTCTGCCTCGGGGGCCAACCTCCGAGCTCCACCTCCGAGCTTCGCCTCCGGAGCCAACCTCCGAGGCCCACCTCCAAGTTCCACCTCCGAGGTCCACCTCCGAGGTCCGCCTCTGGAGCCAACCTCCGAGGCCCACCTCCGAGCTCCACCTCCGAGCTCCACCTCCAATGTCCACCTCCGGAGCCAACCTCCGAGCTCAACCTCCGAAGCCGACCTCCGGGGTCCCCCTCCGGAGCCAACCTCCGAGACCAACTTTCGAGGTCCGCTCCAGCTCCCTTCAGCCCTATGCTTTAACCACAACTTTAGACAACCGCCACGGTCCCGCCACTAGGGCCAGAAGCAGCTGGCCACCTGGCATACCCATGTGACCCACTACTCGCTCATTACGGAGCGTTGCCATACCTCATTAAGGCGTATGGTCTACTACGTGTCAATAACGGTACATGGCCATACCCCGTTACGGCGTGCAACCCGTTACTTGCCCCTGACTATGTATAGCCATACCCCGTTACGGTGTATGACTCGTCATTCGCTGGCAGCTGCATGCGGCCATACCTCTTAACGGCATGTACTTGATACAGGCGCAACTGCCCAACACTGGTAAAGCCATGCTAGCAGGTGGCAGGACAGGTGGGACACCTCTGACGCACAGTACGATATGACCTATCATTATCAACCCCTCCTTTTTGTCTGCCATCGGAAAGGGATATCTGAAGATCGACAACCTTCTGGAAGCACGAAAAAAGAAAGATCTCTGAACAGGTATAAAAGCCCGTATCGACAAAAGGGAGGATCCTGAACTCTAACTCGTAAGCTCTCTTTCGCGAGGCTAACTCTTGTCTGTTCCCGAGTTACTGACTTGAGCGTCGGAGGGTCCTCACCGGAGCATTCGGTCTCTGGAGACTTTTCTTGCAAGAGTCGGCAAGGAGGATCTCCATTTTCCCGGCGTTTGAAGAAAGTGACTTGGTGTCAACAACCTCCAATAAGTGGATTGATTGATAGGTTTAAATTTTATACAAACATTATCACAAACAACCCTCTATCCAAAATTAATCCAAGAAATTATCTCTTATGTCAGCGATCCTCCACATCACCTGTTTTCATAATGCTTTCACAAAACCACACATGTGAGGTCTGAACACGTCCATATCATATAGACATGTCAAACTAAGATAAATTTGCAAAACAATAGGGGATGTCCTTCGGTATAAATAGTTTTTGAAGAGAATATATGGTTTGGTTACTAGATCGAGGTCACAACTAAATTGTGATCACAACTGTCCAAGTTGTTCTATTGCAGACACTAAAGTCATCTGATTTTTATTTAGCACTACTGAGCAAAAGAGTTCCTTCAAGCTGCAGTAATAATTCTTAAGAAAGATTTTATTCAGCACTGAAGACCAGAAGATCATTGGAGTGTAAAACCTGAAAACAGAAAATGAGCAGGGCACTGAGTGGCACCAACAACCAAAGTGTGATGGATCTGATGATTTTAGGAATGGAGAGGTGACATTGTTGGAAATATTTGGCTAAAAATCTTCTATCTGGAGTGTAAAACCTGAAAACAGAAAATGAGCAGGGCACTGGCTGGCTCCAATTAGTTGTGACATTGTTGAAAATATTTCTTTGCAAGGCTAAAATCTTCTACATTTAAAAGCGAGACTTTAGCTAGCATAAAACTCCATTAAATCTCCTAAAACATGAATCTACTAAATGAAACTATGAGTTGAGTTGTATTTAAAAGCGAGACTTTCACAGGGTGTTCAAAGGGTTGCGGGGATTCAGGTCAGAAAACTTGGTCGGCTTAGAAACCTCATCCACTCTGGTACCTTGGCGTGATAGGATAAAATGAAACAGAATAACTCATGTGAGTCATGTCCTTTAACAGGAATGTAAACAGGAATGACAAAATTCAATCAATTGACCACTGCAACATCAAGCAATTACAGGGAGCAAGATCTGCCAAAAACACACAAAAAAAAAAAAAAACATTTTCTGGATTTCAATTACTCAATCGTTAGTTTGCTCTTATATTAGTTCGAATGTCATGGTTGGTGCTCAACATTCTCACTGAATAGGAAACTGCAAATATCCATTCAATGAGATCATGGTTCAAGGCTGGGATGAATGAGAGAGCATGGAACCTGAGATAGCTGGATGAATGAGATCAAGCTTAGATTAAGAAATCATGAATCCAAAGTATTTTGATTAAGAATGCAGCTGACATGGCATAAGTGAAGAACGTGTTGATTATGGAGGTGGTCGTGAACAAGTGGAACATGCATATTGTTAACAGCTTGCTTTAGATTTGGTCCATCACTTGTGATTTATTTCTGTTGTTTGTTTCGAATAATCTGGCTATACTATTGTAATTAGCTGTTAGAGTTGTAATTTTCTTGGATGTAGTTATCTTATTTCCTGTATTTAAACTCTTGAGTAGAAGCAATAAAGGCAAGCTAAATTTTAACTCAAACAATTGTGGTTTAATTCTCGCCCTAAGCAGAATTCTATTTCCTTATAAACACTATCAGCTTTGATTGGGACCAATCGCTTAAAGACCCCATGCAAAATAAATTCTACCACAAGAAAACAAGAAGAAAATGGCACTTGAATAGCAATAGCAATAGATATGTGAAGTGGTAACACATATATATATCACACCTTAAATTTGAAGTTTATGAAGCAAACAGTCAAGCATAAAGAAATCATCATTCTTTCATGGCATCAATAAAGCTCTTGAGATTCTTATAGGAGGATCCTCCTTCCTTGATGCTCCTATCAGCAATATCCTTCCACATTAGAGCTCTTGCCTTTATCTCCTCATCCCTGAATAATTGGCGGACCTTCTCTTTGATCCGCTCCCTTGGGACAAGCCCTTTGTTATCAGGTTCTATTCTCAAGCCAGTCTTCCAGATGTCACAGATGTAGGTCTGGTTGAGGAATTGGTCAACAAAGTAAGGCCAGCAAAGGAAAGAAACTCCATTCTTCAACCCTTCCAATGTCGAATTCCAACCACAATGAGAGAAGAAGCAAGCAACAGAAGGATGTGCCAGTACCTGCTGTTGAGGAGACCACTCCACCAACTTTCCTTGCCCTTTAACTCGATCTCGAAAACCATCTAACCAGGTATCATCAATCCCATTTGTGAGGTTGGGTCTTACGACCCACAAGAATGAATGGCCGGAGAGTTCGAGCCCAAGCGCGAGCTCTTGGAATTGTTGATGGTTTAAGATAGCTATGCTTCCAGATGCCACATAAATGACTGAGTTGGCGGGTTGCTCATCTAGCCAACTCATGGAGGTTGCATCATCTGGCCAGAGATGCCCGACGGCCTTTCCAGACCATTGGCTTGTGAGTAGCGGTCCAACAGGTAGTAGATTTGGGCAGAGAGCGAAGGATGGTGGCTCGAGGTCATAAAATGAGTTGCAAATGATGTTTCAGCAAGCTGCATTGACTCATTGTTGCTACGTATGTACTTAAAGAAGATTTCTTGTGTTTGTAGATCATGGGGGATGTTCCAAGGAAGATGGCTTGTGTTCACTGGCGGCATGCCAGGGCTCAGCTGAAAGGACTCATTCCGTTTTATCATTCCTGTATAAAATGTATAAAAAAATGGCTCATGATTTTTTTTTTTCTTAAATGTAGGAGCTTGTCCTCCCAATAAATATTTCTTTAAATTTATTTACGATATGAATCAAACTTTTCATCATTAAATCCGCATTAATGTCAGAAGAATTGAAGGAATCCGGTGGTTGCCACCAAAACTCACTGATGAATCTTTTTCTAGCTTTTTTTTCTTTTTTTTTTCAACCATTATCTAATTACATCTTTCACTGATATGTTATTGCTATATATACATAAAAAAAAGTATCACATAGTTAACGGATAAAATAAAGAAACTTGATATAACAAACTAAATATTTATTTTTAAAAAAATTATATGAGATATGCAAATATTAATAATTAACAAAGAGATTGAGAGAAAAAAACTCATTTGATCCTTAAACGACAACATTAAAAGCATTGATAACAAAAAAATTTTCAAGATTCTAAAACAACCCTTCTTAAAAAAAGCATTGATAACAAAATTCTTTCTCCAAATTTTTTGAAAAAAATCCCTTCTCATAAAAATGGAGTGATAACAAAATTCTTTCTCAAGATTTTAATAGAACCCTCAAAAAAAAAAACACCGATAAAAATATCCTTTCTCAAGATTTTAGAAAAACCCTTCTTACAAAAAACATTGGTAAAAAAATTCTTTATTAAGATTTTTTTTAAAAAAATCCCTTCCTATAAAAAGGGACGGATATCAAATTTTTTTCTCAAGATTTTTACAGAACCCACTTTTTAAAAAGGAAAAAAAAAGTATTGATAACAAAACTCTTTCCCAAGATTTAAAAAAAAACCTCTCCCAAAAAAAATAAATCTAATAATAAAATTCTTTCTCAAGATTTTAAAAGAACCCCCGCCAAAAAAAAAAAAAAAAGAATCACCTGTTCAATCTTTTTAATAGATAATTTTATGCCTTGTGCAGTCTTTATTTTCAGGGAAATTGAGATAGCGGTTTCTTACCATCGGCATCGACGATTCCATCTCGGATCATCTTGGGGATGCTCTGAAACATCGCAAAAACCGCAGCGGACGGAGGCAAAAAGGCCGCTGACCGGATGCCCATCTTTCGAGCCACCTCGAAAGCCCACGGCATGGCCCCATCGGCGACGATGCGCGTGACCTTGTCACCTTCCGATGCGTTAATCTTTTTTATCAGTTCCTCGAGACGTCCGGGCATGACTTTTAAGCAACCTTCCATCAACTTTCCGAGATTGCTACGGTCATCGTCGGGAACCAACCCATCCGGAAGGGAAACCATCTCGATCCCTTCCACTCCATCACCACCTTTTTCGGACAAGGCAGCGATAATCCGGCGTTGATTGAATTCAGTGTTGATGAATGTAACCTTGAAGCCATGGTCGACCAAAAGATGGGAGAGAGCCATTAAGGGGATTACATGGCCCTGCGCTGGGTAAGGGATGACAAGCGCATGAGGTGAACCCATTCCTACGGACTCTGTAATGCCACCTCCTATACTACTGCCTCAGTTTTTTTGTTTTGTTTTGTTTTGTTTTGTTTTTTTTTTTTTTTTGGTACAAACGGACGATCACACTGATCTAGTGCGAGTATGCCCAGATAGATCAGAGTACAAAATTTGCTGCAAAGGAGCTGGGCAGGGGTCACCCGGAATCAAAATCCATGGACCAGAAAGCAGAGCCACTGAAGAAGCAATCCAGTCCGCCGCCGAGTTGGCTTCACAATATATATGACGGGACTGGACACAATCAATCTCCCGCAGAATAGCCCAAATATCCAACAAAATCGGATTAGACAGAGCAGAAGGGCAATTCTGCGTCTGGATCCAAGAAATAACCGACATGGAGTCACCCTCAATACAAATCCTCTGAGCATAAAGAACCCGAGCAGCATAAGAAATACCCGCCCAAGCCGCGCAAAGTTTAGACATGGGGACAGAAGAGTCGAGAGAACCAAAACCTCCTGCCGCCAAAAGGTCACCATGAGGACCTCTAATAATGAACGCTGACCCAGCAACTCTACCACGGACACTCCCGTCAAAATTGACTTTGACAAACCCTGAAGGGGGGGATCCCAGGAGATAAGAACCGTATGCCGGTTCGCTGCCGAAGCAGCAGGGGATCCCCAGTGGCCAGAGATATCAAACCCAATCCGAGCACAGTCCATCGCCAATAATCTGATCTTTCTAACAGTCTTATGCAGAGAGATAGTGTCATCAGAGAAAATAAACTGGTTCCTAGTTAGCCAAATCTGATAGGCAGTGACCGCCCAGAGACCTTTCTTATGCTGAGGGCATCTCCGAAGATTCAGAAGGAAAGAAGAGTACAGGGAGCCCGAGTCGTTCTGACTGAGAGGATAACCCACCATAAACCAGACCCGCCTAGCTCTTGGGCAGATGAAAATAGCATGATCTATAGATTCCTCCTCCAAGCTGCATAACGGGCAGATCGACTGAATAGGGATACCCCACCAAGAAAGGAGAGTACAGGTAGGGAGGGAGCCCCACAGAAGTTTCCAGATAAATAACTGAACTCTGGGGATAGTAGGGAGCTTCCAAATCCACGCAGCATCTTCCAGGCACTGAGGCTGAGATCTGAACATCATCATCAGATCCCTAGTCGGGGCCTTAGAGAGACAGGAACTCTGCCAGAGTCTCACATCAGAGGAACGACCAGGAAGAAGAGGCATCGATAAAATCCACCGGGCAAGTTCCGTACCAAACAATCTGGTCACCGAGGGGATATGCCAAGCAGGAGGATCAGAGGATATCAAGTCCTTGACCCGAAGACTGGAAGGGGTCTCAATGCTGATAAAGGAGGGCCATCGAGAGAGAGGAAGCTCAGAAAGCCAAGTATCCTGAATAACACTGACCGAAGAACCATCACCGATCATCCAGGAAAGATTGTCCAAAATAGCCTGACCATAGCGACAGATCTCCTTCCAAAAGGAGGAGCTTCCCCGAGGTGGCGAAATATACATGGCAGATGTCCATTCTCCATACCTAATACGCATCAGGGAGCTCCAAAGACAATGTGGCTCAAGAAGAAACCTCGAAGCATGTCTGGCAATAAGGGCTTTTCTTCTAACAATCAAGGACTGGATACCGAGACCACCCTCAGCAATAGGCATACAAACCAAGTCCCAGGATAAGAGGTGAATCCCATGACCATCCTGCACAGAAGCCCATAGGAAATCACGAAAGCATCTCTCGATCCTTCTCAGGCAAGTAATTGGAATGGCTGAATTCGACAGTATATGCAGGGGAAGGGAGGAAAGAACTGATCGAATAATAATTACCCTAGCCATCATAGAAAGACCAGTCACCTACCATCCCTCAATGCACTGGCGCACCCGCCTCTCAATCTCGGAGAAATCAGAGCAGCGGGGACTTCGCCCCGTTATAGGGATCCCCAAATAAATAAATCTATCAGTCTGAGTGGTGATACCCGACAGTCTGATGATGGCATCTCTAGTGGATCTAGAGGTCTTCGGGCTAAAACAAATAGAAGACTTCAGAAAATTGACCTGCTGACCAGAAGCCTGGTAGTAGCTCTGAATAATAGAATGAAAAGAAGCCGCATTCTCAATAGAAGCATGGCCAAGTAAGATACAGTCATCAGCAAAGAGGAGGTGGGAGACAAAAGAGCCCTCAGGACCAGCCATGACTGGGGCAATCCGCCTATCCATCTGAGCCTGGCGTAAAGCCCGAGAAAGATCATCAGCAGCCAGGATGAAAAGCAAAGGAGATAAGGGGCAACCCTGGCGGAGACCAACACTAGAATGGAAAAAGTCAGTCGTGTTTCCATTGATAATTAGAGAAAAGAGGGCTTATGGATGCAAGCCATAATCCATTCTATAAATACTTCATCAAACCCAAACTCCAGGAGAGAGCGGTACAAAAAACCCAGCTCAAACGATCATAAGCACGCTCCATATCAAGCTTAACAGCCATAAGACATCGTCTGGCCGGGGCTCTATGAAGAACATGCATAAACTCCTGAGCAATAAGAACATTATCAGAGATAGACCTCCCTCTAATGAAAGCCCCCTGCTCCTCTGAAATGAGGCGAGGAATCACCAGACAAAGGCGGCGAGCTAATAGGCGAGCACAAACTTTATACAATGTAGAATAGAGGCTAATGGGCCTAAAGTGCTGAGGGAGAGAAGCATCCACTCTCTTGGGCACCAAGGTAATGAAAGTCTGATTCCATTCAGAAGGAATATGTCTAGCTCTGAAAACATCCTGAATAGCTTGAACAACCTCCCGACCAACAATATCCCAATAGTGCCGAAAGAAAAATGGTGGAAAACCATCAGGCCCAGGGGCTTTGTTCGGCCCAAGCTCCCACAGGGCCTCCCTAATCTCATCAGCCGAGATCGGCCTGGTAAGCATATCGTTATCCAGGGAGGAGACCTTCCTAGAAGACGGAACCTGAACAACTGGATACCCATCACCATTAGAGTTAGCCCATCTGGTCCGGAAGAAATGGAGAAGAAGGTCACTGATAGATTGAAAATCCTCCCTAATATGCCCGTCTTCATCTACTAACCTCCGAATCCGATTAGCAGCTCTCCGCTTCAGAGTGGCCTGATGGAAGAATCTGGTGTTACGATCCCCATCACAAATCCACTGAGCCCGAGATCTCTGCCACCAATACATCTCCTGCTGCCGTAAAAGGGAGTGGTGCCGAGCCAGCAACTCCCTAAGGAAAGAGAGGTCCGAGTCCGCCAAAAACCCTTCCTGATCCTCCTTCGCCTGCATAACTTTAATATCAGTTTCAACCTGCTCAACTTGTCTGACCAGATCCCCCACCTCAACCCTGTTCCATCTGGATAGTCTGTGTCTGGCCATCTTAAAACGCCGAGATAATCGATAGACAGCATTGCCCCTAATAGGAGTATGCCAGATCTGAGATATAATAGAACGAGCAGCTGAAAGACTAGTCCAAAACTGCTCAAATATGAATTGCTTCCGCATAAGCTGATCAGCCTCCATAGAAATCAATATAGGGCAATGGTCAGAAGCAATCCTAGGGAGATGAGTGACAGTAACCATAGGGAATCTTTGGAGCCACTGGGGAGAAGCCATGGCACGATCAAGTCTCTCCCAGACTCGAGCAGACCCCTGGCGGTTATTGCACCAAGTAAATTGGGATCCCGAATACCCTAAATCCAAAAGCCCAGAAGAGCCAATAAAGGATCTGAATTCATTAATATCAGCTGAGCCAGTAACCCGTCTGCCACCACGTTTTTCATTAGCCTCAGTGATACAATTGAAATCTCCCGCAATGATAGACGGAATACCCTTAGTAAGGAAGGAAAGCAGTTCGGACCAGAGAACCCTTCTCTCCCGGTAGTCTGTGCTGGCATAGACAGCCGAAAGAAACTAGGGGTCAGAAGACCCCTCAGAGATCATAAGACCAATTTGCTGATTGCACTGATGGAAAGCATCAATTTGACAGCAGAGGTATGCCATATAGCCAACATACCCCCCGACAGACCAACAGCCTCCACAGCATAAGAAGACCAAGTACGGGCAATCTGTCTACGAAAATGGAGAAGACTATCCCCCGAAAGCCTGGTCTCCAAGAGGACACAAATGTCAAAGTGGTGAACTTGCAATAATCTACTGAAGGAGGATCGAAAAGAAGGTTTTCGAGCTCCTCTAACATTCCATAGTAAGATCTTCATTTACAGGATGGCGGAGGATGGGACCCCTCCTTGATCCACTAGCATATCACTAACAATCATACAAGCATTCAACTGGGAGCCATCAATAGGCTTCAGAACAGAATTGGTCAACAGTCCCTCTGAACCAGGATCAGACTCACCTGAAGAGGAAGACTGTGCCTGGAAGATCAACCCTTCCAACAGATTGATCCCTTTTCGCCTCCAGAGCACCAACCTGAGAACAAGGAAACTGATCCAGCTGAATCGGAGAGCCGCAACTAATCTCTCCTATTTTGGTGAAAGAAACCTTTGCTTTTCCCTTTTTCTTGTCTGATTTAGATAAAATTCTTGGACCATGAGAAACCTCCGGCCTGGCTCGCTTAAGTGGACCTGAACTGACTTCCCTGCTACCCACAGGACCTTCATAGCTCACCACTGTAGCAAGAGAGGAGAAAGGGTTATGAATCAAAGTGGGAAAGTTCAGACCAGGCTCCAGGGAATCAATCTCAGCATTAGATTTAAAGTTCAGAGAAGCTGCCTTAGAAACGGCACGCTCTCTCTGAACCGGCACGGGACTGTTCCCATTAACCACAATGACCTTCTCCTTCCCGGGGAGCGCCACCACATCATCAGGCCTACTATGCATTCTTGAGGACGAGGAGGGTCTCCGGCGAGCAATCTTCACCGGAGCAGCCCACCCTTCAGCCGATTCAGCCGTGCCCACTGGAGTCCCCTTCTTCACTGCCTGGGACGCAGAAGCAGATCCCGAGTTTGAAGCTGAAGCCATCGGCGAAGTCTTCATCTTCTCTACCACCTGAGGGTTAGAATCAAAGGATCTCTTCCGAACAGCAACGAACCACGGCCCAAACAGAGGACCAGAAACAGAGCTATCCCCCTCAGGACAACGCGGCTGATAACAGGGGCCATCCAAGTGCAGAGTGGCACAACTCAAGCAAACTCCCTCCAAATTCTCATAAACAAAGTTCTGCCAGAAAGGATTGAGGCTTCCTTGAATCAGGGTACCTGGCCGGAGAGGGCGACTAAGGTCAATCCGCAGACAAGCCCTCGCAAACCCTCCCCTTGACTTCGCCACAGTAGCTGCATCAACTCAGACAAACTCGCCCGCTAGCTCAAGAATAGCTCTAAGGAATTCCTCCTTCCAGAATTCAAGAGGCAGAAGCGGCAATCTCACCCAGATCAATGCAGAGGAGACGGAATCCTCCGCCGGTGTAAACTCCGGTTTCCACGGCTGAATACCAATCACCTGGCCGTTAATTACCCAAGGACGATGCAGAACCAGCTCACAAGCTTCCTTGGATTCAAAACGGAAAACATGGCATTTGAATGCCAAGCTAATTGGAAGGATTTCACCTGAGATACCTACTCGTCTGAATTCCCTAATAAAGGCTTCAGCCGGGATCCAACGATGGAACGAGCGGACGATTAGAGCATTCTGCTGCCATCCCGCCACCTCCTCTTCAAGCTCCGCCACCGAGAGATGAGTCACCTCCGGGAACGAAGCCTGCAGCCTCTCGATAACAGCAGGCGACGGGGACTGGGTAACCCAGTGAAAGCCATTCGACAACAACCTCCTCCCCGGATTCCGGCTACCTTCGACCGAATCAGGAGCCATAGGAATGGAGGGAAGGCCGAAGAGAAGAAACCGGAGAAACGGCGAAGGAGCATAGACGAAGAACACCCAGCAATCAAGGAAGAAGAACACGGACGCACGAATCTTAAAGCAAGAGGAAGACGGAGAACCAGAGCACTCAGCCGCACGATTCTCAAAGCCCATCAAGTTCTTTTGCCTAACTACTGCCTCTGTTTATATGTTAAAGATTTGCCACCTCCTATACTACTGCCTTGATTTATATGTTAAAAATTTTAGCATATTCAATATCCAAAAGTTCTCTCCAAATGCTTTCCTTCTTTTTTTTTTTTTTTTTTACAAAATCACTCTTTTAGTTTCTATGAAAAAATCATTGAATCTTACTTTTATTTATACATGTTACTCTCTTATTTGTTTGCATAATTGTGAGAAACTCATGCACGCATGAGCCAGACCAAGCCCAATGTAAATCTGTTAATTGAGTGCACAGGAGGTGCAAATCCCACATGTTGGCTCTCACGAATGCGCACATAATAGCTAGATTTTTCCGTTGACCGATAACATTATATACTAAACATGAGTTTATTAAAGAGGAGATTTGCCGTTGCATTTAGGAAAATTACGGTGAGACTGCTAATCACAATAACAACAAAAGTAATGAAGATCACAAACATAATGACTTGTTCCGTTTTGACCCTTAACAGATACTAATGTTTTAGGATGAAAATGGGCACAAAGGGTCCTAACGATAGCTCCAGATCCTTGGGAGAAAAAAAGATAAATCTTTTGACATCAATTAATAAAATAGCCAAGCTTAAGGGGTTCTTTTGTAATTCTATTATTTTATTTTAATCATTGCACATATAATTCTCTCTTGGTCCCAGAAAATCTTTGGGAGAAGAGACAAGCTGAAATTACCATGCGAAAGTCTTAATTTGGTTGATGAGATAAGCTTAATTATCACGTACGTGAAAGCGTTAGAAGTTCAGGTTAATTTTAGAGAAGAATGGAACTTGTGCATTATTTATATATTTTTAATTTTATTTTTTATATTATTTAGTTTTCATATAAATATTAATAAATTTTGAAATATGACATGTTATTTATGTATTTTTCAAAAGAGTGCTATAGGAACTGATTTAATCTTACGTTATTTTTTGTTTATTAGTTATTTTAGCAAATACTTCTTTCTTCCAACTTTTAGCTTTCTAGCTAGTGTTGAACTTTACCATGATTAAACCTTATCTATCAATTTTGCACCCTTTAGCACCACATGTATCTTAGCAATAGAAAAGTTCGTCCAACTGAACGCATCAGCCTTGAAAAAAACCAATTCATCCATGCCACCATCAGCTTAGGGCCCAATCAATGTTAACACCTAACTTGGCCACCATGTTTATACCTCTCTTGACATCATCTTTTAAAGGTTCTATCCTTGTAATGCAATGTCACATCATCCTCATAATGATGATGAAACAGCTATCGATACTTTTCTCTATTTATTTCGCCTACGCGATAGAATAATTATTCAACCTTACTCAATTAATCTTATATATCTTTTTTTTTTCTCACAACATTTACATTATTCTCTAATTTAATGCTCTTTGATTTTTCTTCCTATCTTACAACAAAAAATATTATTACCATTTCTTATTTATATTTAATTAGGAACTTTCTAGCATGCCCTTCAAAAATTCGGAATGAATTCACTTATTGAGGTGCTTACTTTCAACTACGTACTATTCATTACATCATTGTTTGTGCTGCTTTTATTAGAATTTGATTTAGAAGA
This sequence comes from Calamus simplicifolius, assembly GCA_900491605.1. Taxonomy (NCBI): domain Eukaryota; kingdom Viridiplantae; phylum Streptophyta; class Magnoliopsida; order Arecales; family Arecaceae; genus Calamus; species Calamus simplicifolius. The sequence continues at coordinate 252,513 of UESW01001607.1, read as the reverse complement.
AAAGAGGATTGATTTTATGGCATAAATTAATTGAGATTGAAATTGCAATGGTTTGATTTAAAGCACAAAGAATCATTTGTCCTATAATTTCATAGTATGCTAGAAACATATGGGGGCAAAAAAGAAAGGTTTGAGCGAGCGGTAGGAGCATGTATTTTTAATAGGTAAAATGAAACCTATTGACATGCGTTTCATCCATGCAACCTATGTTGGCATACGGACAATTAATGAAACCTATCGACAAGTAAACCAGCCAAACTGTATAGAATCTCACCCACAGGTGCCAATTTAGGTGAGCTAGCTTAACTTGCCACCTTTGTAGTTGGCTGGGCCATGCAAACTCATGCATCATGTGCATTTAACCTTCACATAAGTCTCAACAATGTCATCATCCACCCCTTTTCAAGGGGCTTAGGACATTCACCTTTCAAAACTCATGCACATGTGTCCTTAATTATTTTTCTATCAATTAACTAATGAGTCAAAATAGAATGTAGTATTTGGAAGATGCCTAGAGAAATCATTCAACTTTGTGAAGATGTCTTGCTTGAACCCATCCCTTCTGCCACACTTTCTAGGAAATCTACCTCTCTATGGTCAAATCTAATGTGTTGTTGTGGCTTCTCAATGAATCTTTAAAAAAAAAAGGAAATGTGCCAGCCAAGAAGTTCAAGAAAGACGGTATATTCTCTATAAAATTTTAAATAGTGGTGGACTGAAATTTCCCTTCTATGCGATTTAGCAAAAGGCAGCGCTAAAAAAGTTAAAATCTTCTTATGCTTGCTTTGGAAAATAAACGCTATGTAGGTGAAATATTTATCAAAATAGCTAAAATGTTAGCATTAGTTATCACCTATACAGCTTATAATTTAAATTAGTTTCTCAGCTTCAAATTTGATACTTCTTTGCTAGAAGCTCATGAAATAGGATGGAACTCAAATGCAGTGCAGTCTTTTTATCTGTCGCTCTTTCTTTTGCCATGTCAGCCCTACGTAAGCATCAAGTAACGGTAGAAAGGAAAAAAATAAGAGAGAACACAAAATTGAACGGCATGCATATAGCACGTCCTATCCAAATTCCATCTGAAATACTTTCTACTTTAGTGTTTCTTCTTCTTCATCATCTAATTTAAGAGCTCTCTAATCCTCTTAGAGAAGTAAAAATATTAAATGATCTTTGTGAAAAGCAAGAAATCAACACTGCACTTTGCTAGCAAGTTTGAAAGAAGAATATTTCTTAAAATACTTTCTTCTTCATGAATATTTCTTTATTATACTATTCTCTCTTTCCAACAATAAGGTAATATTTGTGATGGTCACAAACTCCTTTTGAGCAGGCTCGTACCTTAACCATATGCCTCCTATCACTTTCATCTTGTAATTACATTTATTTTTTTATATAAATTAGGAGGACTTGATCCCTTCATTTACCATTATAAAAAAAATGTAGTATTAGGAAAAGGAAAAAAGGATTCCATTTATTTTTCTGCGTATTATGTTCATCCATTCTTTAGATTGGCTAGTGAGCCTAATTTAATGATGATATGGGAAATCTCCATGTACTACAATTTGGGATTAATGAGGCATGGCAGATGATGCGGATGCGTCCAGACTGGCATAGGGTTCAGTCTAAAGCAACGCAATACAAACTATCAGCCATGTGACCTGCAATATATTATATTTCAAGTTGCACCAGCCACCATTCACTTGAAAATGGTTGCCGCAATTGACCGACATTTATAGGAGTTTGCAAATTTAATAAGAAAACAGTCTCACTCTCGAAGAGCCATTAATCATAATGAGGAATTCAAATGTGAGAAAATTCATTTAAGATTTCAATTACAATATTATAAACTAGTTGTAAACTCATTTGAGATTTCAGTTGCAACGTTATAAACTTGGTGTGCCTCATATCTAGATTTGCATAATGCCAGATTAATCGGGTGAATTTTGCTGGACTTAGCAAAGACATTCAAACAATGAGAAATAGCTACTGATGATAACCACCTCCAATAAGTGGATTGATTGATAGGTTCAAATTTATACAAACATTATCACAAATAACCCTCTATCCAAAATTAATCCTAGAAATTATCTCTTATGTCAGCGATCCTCCACATCACCTGTATTCATAATGCTTTCACAAAACCACACATGTGAGGTCTGACACGTGCATGTCATATAAACATGTCAATCTAATATAATTTGCAAAACAATAGGGGAAGTCCTTCGGTATAAATATTTTTGAAGAAAATATATGGTTTGGTTACTAGATCGAGGTCACAACTAAATTGTGATCACAACTGTCCAAGTTTTTCTATTGCAGACACTAAAGTCCTCTGATTTTTCTTTAGCGCTACTGAGCAAAAAGAGTTCCTTCAAGCTGCAGTAATAATTCTTAAGAAAGATTTTATTCAGCAGTGAAGACCAGAAGATCATTGGAGTGTAAAACCTGAAAACAGAAAATGAGCAGGGCACTGGGTGGCTCCAACAACCAAAGTGTGACGGATCTGACGATTTTAGGAACGGAGATTAGTGGTGACATTGTTGGAAATATTTGGCTAAAAATCTTCTATCTGCAGTGTAAAACCTAAAACAGAAAATGAGCAAGGCACTGGGTGGCTCCAACAACCAAAGTGTGATGGATATGACGATTTTAGGAACAAAGATTAGTGGTGACATTGTTGAAAATATTTCTTTGCAAGGTTAAAAATCTTCTACATTTAAAAGCGAGACTTTAGCTAGCGTAAAACTCCATTAAATCTCCTAAAACATGAATCTACTAAATAAAACTATGAGTTGAGTTGTATTTAAAAGCGAGACTTTCACAGGGTGTTCAAAGGGTTGCGGGGATTCAGTGTAAGACTTAATTTAAATATATTGATCACGATATTAAATATGCGGAAATACGGTATCAATATATTTATCATGCAAGTTAAGATCGATAAATACCTCCAGCCATTATTATTAATTTCTTTCCGATGAGGGTAAGGAATTCGATCTTCCTTGAATCAACTGCACGGGATCTTGATCTTCCTTCTCTCTAGGGATCTTGATCTTCATCCTCTCGAGGGATCTTGATTGATCTTCCTCCTCCTCTCGATGGATCTTGATTGATCTTCCTCCTCTCGATGGATCTTGATTGAGTTCTTCCAATCAATGAGCCATCGCACTCTGATGGTGTGCACTTAGGATGTGCTCTTGATCAGGGACTCAATGCCTCCGCTTATTTTGGTTTTTCTTTTGATAACCTTATTTAAAGCCTTAGGAAGGGTTTCCTATTTATACTCAAATCCCTTCACCGCCTACTCCCATCAAGCAGGCGTTCAACATTTAAGGGGGGAGCCGTTATTACTTATTAATTAGTGAAATGATAGTAATAAAATTAGGACCATTGAAAGCGACGGGTTATTACATTCTCCCACTTGGTCCGTATATTTTATCAACACTGAACAAGAAACTAAATACATGAATCATAGCGATAGGTCCTCTATAATTGAGTATTATCTTCTATGTATTACAATGCATTCAATTTTTTATTACTATTCCAAATGTGACAATATAACATAATGAATAAACCATATGTTTATTCAGAGTCCAAAAGAAAAGTTTATCATTTCTCAAAAGTCAAATAACGTATACACCTGAATGAGAAAAAAACAAATAATTGAAATAAGAGTTTCTTTGTACAATTGTTATCCATACAATTATATCATGGAACCAACTCCCCATTCTTATCACATGATCCTTAAAATTCTTAATTGGCATGCCTTTAGTCAAAGGATCAGCTATCATCAATTCAGTGCTAACGTGTTCTATGACCACTTTGTTTTCTTTAACACGTTCTCTTATGGCTAAATACTTAATGTCGATATGTTTACTTCGACTACCACTCTTATGATTTTTAGCCAAAAATACAGCAGCTGAATTGTCACAGTACAGTTTAATTGGCCTAGCAATAGAGTCAACAATTCTAAGCCCTGAGATGAAACTCTTCAACCATACACCTTGCGATGTAGCCTCAAAACAAGCAACGAACTCCGCTTCCATAGTAGAGGTAGCAGTCAAAGTCTGCTTTGCACTCCTCCATGATATGGCTCCACCAGCTAACATAAATATAAATCCTGATGTTGATTTCTGAGAATCAACACAGCCAGCAAAGTCCGAATCTGAGTAGCCCTCTATCTCCAAATGATCAGTTTGTCTATACATGAGCATGTAGTCCTTGGTCCCTTGAAGATACCTCATGACCTTTTTAGCAGCTCTCCAGTGGTCTAAACCTGGATTACTCTGATATCTTCCCAACATTTCTACTGCAAATACAATGTCAGGTCTTGTGCAAACCTGAGCATACATTAGGCTTCCAATAGCTGAAGCATATGGAATGTTGTGCATCTGTTCCCATTCAAGTTCATTTTTAGGGCACTGGTTCAAAGCGAACTTGTCACCCTTCACTATAGGTGCAACACTTGGTGAATAATTTTTCATCTGAAATCTCTCCAAGACTTTATTGATATAAGTTTCTTGAGACAATCCCAAAATGCCTCGAGATCTTTCTCTATGGATCTTAATGCCAATGACATAAGATGCCTCACTCATATCTTTCATATTAAAATTTTGGAGAGAAATTGTTTCACCTCATATAGCAACCCTTTATCATTGGTTGCAAGTAGAATGTCATCCACATATAGGACCAAGAAATAAATTTTGCTCCCACTAACCTTCTGGTATATACATTGATCCATGATGTTCTCTTCAAAACCAAAGGAAGAGATCATATCATAAAATTTTAAATACCACTGACGTGAGGCTTGTTTCAATCTATATATGGATTTCTTAAGCTTGCAAACCAAATGCTCACCATCACCAGAGGAAAATCCTTCAGGCTGTTTCATGTAAACCTCTTCCTCTAGATCTCCATTAAGGAATGCGGTCTTCACATCCATTTGATGTAACTCAAAATCAAAATGAGCTACCAATGCCATAATTATTCGGAGAGAATCTTTCTTGGATACAGGAGAAAATGTCTCCGTGTAGTCGATTCCTTCTCTCTGAGTGAATCCTTTGGCAACGAGTCTTGCTTTAAATCTCTCAATGTTGCCTATGAGTCTTTCTTTATTTGAAGATCCATCTACATCCAATGGCTTTTACACTATCAGGAAACTCAACAAGATCCCAGACTCGATTAGATGCCATAGATTCCATCTTGTCCTTCATGGCATTGAACCACAAGTTTGATTCCTTAGAACTCATGGCTTGTGAAAACATTTCAGGATCATTTTCGGCTCTAATGTTATAGTCAGATTCATGTAGATACACAACATAATCACTAAGAATTGCTGATTTCTTTATTCTAGTTGATCTTCTTAATATTGTGTCAATGACCTCTTGAGGAGTATCTTGCACAACTGATTATTGATGAACAACATGATCTTCTAGATTACCATCAGCTTGTGAAATCTTAATGACTGGTTATTGGGCACTTAATTGAGTTTGAGGAGTGCTATAAATAATAACCAATCCCTCACTTGAAGTGGAAGCTGGAATAACTGAATGATCTTTCTCAGAAGAAGCCAAATACTGAGATTGATTACTCCCACTGATCAAGTCATTCTTAAGAAATTTTGCATTTCTTGATTCCACAATCCTAGTGCTGTGAGATGGACAATAAAATCTATAACCCTAGGACTTCTTAGCATACCCAATAAAGTATCCACTAATAGTCCTTGGGTCTTTCTTTTCTTGTGGATTATAGACTCTTACTTCAGATGGGCATCCCCAAACACGTATGTTGTAAACTTAGTTTTCAACCTTTAAATGACTCAAATGACATTTTGGAAACAGCCTTGGTTGGAACCCGATTCAATATATACGCAGCAGTTTAAGAGCTTCAGTGCACAAGAATTTAGGTAAGTTAGAGCTGACAATCATGCTCCTTACCATGTCCAATAATGTCCGATTTCTCCTTTCAGTTATACTGTTTTGGTCAAGAGACCCTGGCATGGTGTATTGTGCAACAATTCCATTTTCTTCAAGAAACTAAGCAAACGGACCAGGTGCTTGTCCATTCTCAATGTATCTACCATAATATTCTCCACCTCTATCTAACCTCACGATTTTAATTTGTTTGCCGCATTATTTCTCTACTTCTGCCTTAAATACCTTAAACGCATCTAATGCTTCGTTCTTATTATGAAGTAGGTAGAGATACATATATCGTGAATAGTCATCAATAAATGAGATGAAGTATCTCTGACCATACGAATCCATATCTGAGCTACAGATATCCATATGTATGATCTCCAGTATTTCTGAACTTCTCTTGGCATCTTTCTTGGACTTGTTGGTTTGCTTTCCCTTTATGCAGTCCACACAAGTGCCAAAATCAGTAAAATCAAGAGTATCAAGTACTCCATCTTTTACTAATCTTTTAATTCTCTCAATGAAGATATGACCTAATCTCCGATGCTACAAAATAGAGGAATTCTCTTTATAACACATCTTTTCATACCAGTTTGGGCGTGCATCACATTATAGGTGGTATTGTTTTTCATATTAATTTTGAAAAGATTGTCTGACAATGTACCATTCCCAATAAGCTTAGATTTATAAAATAAATCAACATAGCTTTTATTAAAATTAAAGGAGTATCCTGCTGGTACAAGCCTTGACACTGAAATCAAATTTCTAGAGAAACTTGGAATATAAAATGTCTTTTCCAAATCCAAACAAAACCAGAATGTAAAATAAGTCTGCACGTCCCAATTGCTTCCACATGTGAACCCATCTTGTTTCCTGAATAGATGCTTTGTTCACTTCCCAATGGTTTCCTTTGATTTAGAAAATCCTGCAAGGTATTTGAAACATGGATTGTAGAATCAGAATCAATCCACCATGTGTTATGACATATAACCAAATTGGATTCATGACATACGAATGAGGTTAGAGTACCTTTCTTGTCAAGCCAAGCTTTGAATTTGAGACAATCTTTCTTTATATGCCCTTTCTTCTTACAAAAGAAGCACTTGGACTCCTTCTTGTCTTCTGTATGGATGGATACTTTACCCTTTCCTTTCCGTTTGGCTTTGGAAGCTTTAGTCTTTCTCTTAGTGACTAAATATGTACTTTCTCCCATTTCTAAAATCAGCCTCTCCCTTCCTCTTGAACACACATGGTTAGAAGTTCTGTTGACCCAACTATTGATTTTGATGATTAATAAAGGAATTGAGTATATTTATTTGATTACTAATGGATTTGACAAGTATTTCAGGACTCAGAATATTTGATCAATTTAAATACATTTAGAAACGTGTTTTAAATCAATTGCAAAACATCAATTTCAAAGGTTCAGAACCTGGAGTCGACACCTAGAATTCCTGGAGCCGACCCCATGGCCATTCAAATTTTCTTCTGATTTTTGATACGGTCCGGAGCCGACACATAGAGTTTTGAAGCTGACACCCAGAGTTCGAAGTCGACACTTATAGTATCTGGAGCCGACTCTGATGCGGGGACAGAACGTTAATTTTTTGAGCATCTTGGAGCCGACACCTACAGTATTCGGGAGCCGACACCTGACGATGGCGAGCCGACACCTAACTTTTCAGAGCCGATTCCTCAATGAACTCAGAACTTTCTATTTTTGGAAAAACGACTCAGAGCCGACACCTGAAAAGTTGGAGCCGACTCCAACATGTCTAGAACGAATATTTAAATTGTTAGATCAGCTCTAACGGTAATATTTCCTTTTTACCTAATTTTTAACGGATATATTTTGTTTCTAGATACATTCCAATGGCTAGTTTTCTTCCAAAATGGATTAAAAGAAATTTATAAAAAGGGGAAAACACCCATTTGAAAAGAGAAGATGGAAAATAGAAAAATCTCAAATCAAAAATCCGAGAAAGCCTGAGCTTGAATCTCAAGAGAAAAGCACTCAAATTCAAATCCTTCCACTCCACAAAGCTCAAAGAAGAATCCAAGGCATTCAATCTTGAAAAATCGAAGGATTCTCAAAGGGCAAGAAGAAACATTGTTTTGAAGATTTTCCAACTTCTCATCCGCAACATTTGCAACGAATCAAAGCTGAGGCCTGATTCAACATCTCCAAAGAGAAGAGGAAAAGAAGAAAAGAAGAAAAGCTCAACTCCAATCTACTTCAAACAGGCTTTTCTAAACTTATTTGTTCATTCATTGAATATCTGCTCATTTGAGGAGCTTTGTATTATTGAAAAATTCTTTTCATTCTTGTTTGTGCTGGTTCAATCTGGGGGATTGAACTAGTGGAGGTTGTATACCTCGGGTCAAGCTAGATAAGCTTGAGTTTAGGGTTTATGCTAGTGAGCCCGGAAAACCGGCTGGGTTCGTTGTGACCCTGGGGGAAAACAATAAGTTTTGAGTTGTGATCTTGTAAAACAACTCGGCTATAATCTAGTCGATTATAGTGTGGACCCAAGTGAATCTTGGAAGTGGACGTAGGTGTTGGATACACCGAACCACTATAAAATCATTGTGTTTGCCGTGCTTCCATTATCTCTATCTCTATCTCCTTGTTTGTGCTTTATATTTTCCTTGCATTTAATTTCATTTAACTTAAAGCTAATTGTTTTTAAAAGGTTTAAATTTTTTAAAGAACCCAATTCATCCCCCCTCTTGGGTTGCGATCTAGGCCAACAATTGGTATCAGAGCAAGTGCTCATTGTTTATTTGATCACACGATCAAGAGCTAAAGATCCAAATGGCAGCTCAAGTTGGATCTTCATTTGCCGAAGGTCATTCCACAAATAGACCTCCCTTATTTAATGGTTCCAACTATTCATATTGGAAAGCAAGAATGAGGATATTCATTCAAGCTTCTGATTATGAATTGTGGGGTGTTATAATTAATGGACCTAGTATACCCATATACATTGTTGATGGCACTATTGTTCCGAAGCCCGAAAGGGATTGGAATGATAATGATAGAAAAATGGCACAGCTCATGCTAAGGCCATGAATGTTTTATATTGTTCATTAGATGCTAACGAATTTAATCGCATTTCTACATGTAATTCCGCAAAAGATATTTGGGATAGATTAGAGGTTACCCATGAGGGTACTAACCAAGTAAAAGAATCTAAAATAAACATTCTTGTTCATAAATATGAATTATTTAGCATGGAGCAAACTGAAACTATAGCATGCATGTATACTAGATTCACTGATATGTAAATGGTTTGAAGAGTCTTGGGAAAACCTATGCTAATTCTGAACTTGTTCGCAAAATTCTTAGGTCACTTCCAAGGACTTGGGAAGCAAAGGTGACAGCAATCCAAAAAGCCAAGGACCTCAACACTTTACCCTTGGAGGAGCTACTTGGATCCTTGATGACTCATGAGCTAACCATGAAACAACATCAAGAGGAAGAAGTCAAGAAAAAGAAGACTATAGCTTTTAAGGCTGCA
>UESW01001607.1:197744-238571 GCA_900491605.1 Calamus simplicifolius | reverse complement strand
GATCGATCCCGGTCGACGAGTGTGACTGTTGCGATGTCCAAGCCATGATCGATCCCGGTCGCGACGATCCGACGATTGCGATCATCCAGCCAGGATCAATCCCGTCGGCGTCATATCTCGGACCATCACGATCGATCGGATCGGCGATCCGATGGTTGCAATCGATCCAAGCCATGATCGATCCCGGTCGGCGATGATCTGACGGTTGCGATCGATCCAAGCCATGATCGATCCTGGTCGGCGATGATCCGATGGTTGCGATCGATCCAAGCCATGATCGATCCCGGTCGGTGACGACCTATCTCGGATCGTGGCGATCGATAGGATCGGTGACAATCCGACGGTTGCGATCGATCCAAGCCATGATCGATCCCGGTCGGCGAGTATCCGACGGTTGCGATCGATCCAAGCCATGATCGATCCTGGTCGGCGATGATCCGACGGTTGCGATCGATCCAAGCCATGATCGATCCCGATCAGCGTCGACCTATCTCGGACCATCGCGATCGATCGGATCGGCGATCCGATGGTTGCAATCGATCAAGCTATGATCGATCCCAGTCGGCGATGATCCGATGATTGCGATCGATCCAAGCCATGATCGATCCCGGTCGCGACGATCCGACGGTTGCGATCGATCCAAGCCATGATCGATCCGGTCGGCGATGATCCGACGGTTGTGATCGATCCAGCCATGATCGATCCCGGTCGGCGAGTATCCGACTGTTGCGATCGATCCAAGCCATGATCGATCCCGATCGGCGACGATCCGACGGTTGCGATCGATCCAAGCCATGATCGATCCCGGTCGGCGTCGACCTATCTCGGACCGTCGCGATCGATCGGATCGGCGACGATCCGACGGTTGCGATCGATCCAAGCCATGATCGATCCCGGTCGGCGAGTATCTGACAGTTGCGATCGATCCAAGCCATGATCGATCCCGGTCGGTGAGATCCAATGGTTGCTATCGATCCAAGCCATGATCGATCCCGGTCGGTGACGATCCGATGGTTGCTATCGATCCAAGCCATGATCGATCCCGGTCGGCGTCGACCTATCTCGGACTGTCGCGATCGATCGGATCGGCAACGATCCGATGGTGTGATCGATCGAAGCCATGATCATCCCGGTCGCGATGATCCGATGGTTGCATCGATCCAAGCCATGTTCGATCCTAGTCGGGACGATCCGACGGATGAGATCGATCCAAGCCATGATCGATCCCAGTCAACGACGACCTATCTCGGACCGTCGCAATCGATCGGATCGGCGACGATCCGATGGTTACGATCGATCCAAGACATGATCGATCCGGTCGGCGATGATCCGATGGTTGCGATCGATCCAAGCCATGATCGATCCCGGACGGCGTCGACCTATCTCGGACCATCGTGATCGATCGGATCAGTGACGATCTGACGGTTGCGATCGATCCAAGCCATGATCGATCCCGGTCGGCGATGATTCGACGGTTGCGATCGATCCAAGCCATGATCGATCCCGGTCGGCGTCGATCCAACGGTTGCGATCGATCCAAGCCATGATCGATCATGGTCGGCGACGACCTATCTCGGACCGTGGCAATCGATCGGATCGGTGATGATCCGATGGTTGCGATCGATCAAAGCCATGATCGATCCCGGTCAGCGATGATCCGAGGGTTGCGATCGATCCAAGCCATGATCGATCCCGATCGGCGACGATCCGACGGTTGCAATCAATCCAAGCCATGATCGATCGGTCAGTGACGATCCGACTGTTGCGATCAATCCAAGCCGTGATCGATCCCGGTCGGCGATGACCTCTCTCGGACCATGGCGATCGATCGATAGGCGACGATCCGATGGTTATGATCGATCGAAGCCATGATCGATCCCGGTCGGCGATGATCCGACGGTTGCGATCGATCCAAGCCATGATCGATCCCGGTCGGCGATGATCGACGGTTGCGATCGATCCAAGCCATGATCGATCCCGGTCGGCATGACCTATCTCGGACCGTCGATCGATCGGATCGGCGACGATCCGACGGTTGCGATCGATCGAAGCCATGATCGATCCCGGTCGGCGATGATCCGATGGTTGCAATCGATCCAAGCCATGATCGATCCTGATCGGCGACGACCGATCTCGGACCGTCGCGATCGATCGGATCGGTGACGATCGAGTTGCGATCGATCGAAGCCATGATCAATCCCGTCGGCGACTACCGATCTCGGACTGTCCGATCGATCGGATCGGTGATGATCAGACGATTGCGATCGATCGAAGCCATGATCGATCTCGATCAGCGATGATCCGACGGTTGCCATCGATCCAAGCCATGATCGATTCGGTCGGCGACGATCGATATCGGACCGTCGCGATCGATCCGATCGGTGACGACCCGACGATTGCGATCGATCGAAGCCATGATCGATCATGGTCGACGACGACCGATCTTGGACATTATTAATTTTTAATTATATTTTCTATTTATTGTTGCTAATGCCTCGCTAATTTGGCATTATGAATTTCTTTTAAAATATTGCAACGCATTAATTTGCGTCGTTAAATAAATTTTTTTTATTACTTTACTGTTTTATTGCATCGCTATTACGTCGCTAATTAACATATTTATTTTTAACAAAACATTGCGATGCACTGGATTGCGTCGCAATATTTTTATTTCATAATACTATTTCTTAAAATAAATTTTATTTAAATTAATTGCGATGCAATTATTGCGTCGCTAAATTTAAAATAATTTTTATATTTTTCTGTTTATTGCGTCGCTAATGCATCGCTATTTAAAATAATTAAGTTTTTAAAAACATTGCGACGCACTGTTTTACGTCGCAATATTTTTTTTATATTAATATTATAAAAATTAATTTCATTTAAAATAATTACACAATTAGTGCATCGCTAAATTAAAATTAATTTTTATAATTTTCTGGTTATTGCGTCGCTAATGCGTGCTATTTAAAATTATTATGTTTTTAAATATATTGTGACGCACTGAGTTGCATCGCAATATTTTTATTTCATAATTATATTTTATAAAAATAATTTTTTTATTAATATTTATGCAATTTTTGCATCGCTATATTAAATATATTTTTCTCATTTATATTTATTGCGTCGCTAATGCGTCGCTATTTAACATAATTAATTTTTTAAAAACATGCGACACTTAGCTGCATCGCAATATTTTATTCCTTTAATAATATTTAAAAAAATATATTTTATAAATATTGCGATGCATTTTTGCGTCACTAAATTTAAATTTTTTTTTTAATTTTATGGTTTATTGAGTCGCTAATGCGTCGCTATTTGCGTCGCAATTTTTTTGACGCGGAGGCGTCGCAATGTAGTCGCAATTTTAGTGACGCTTCTTTGCGTCGCTAAAATTTCACTATTTCATTTTTTTTGTGTCGACGGGTGTCGGGCTTCATGCCTGGCTGGTGCAGGGCTTTAGGTGCCGATGGGTGTCGGGCTTCATGCCTGGCTGGGCAGGGCTTTTTGTGCCGACCGGGGTCGGGCTTCATGCCTGGCTGGTGCAGGGCTTTATCACCGATGGGTGTCGGGCTTCATGCCTGGCTGGCCCAGGGCTTTTGTGCACCAAAGTGAGGTTGGCCTTGGATGTTGATGCAAGGTAGATCTTCCCTGCATGACATTTTTAAGTATTAATGAAAGGAAACTGTCTTAAGTGTAATGTACTTGGCTCTTGTAGCTCCCATGTTTTCCTTTTGCGGGTTTGAGCACTTTCGTCCGCTGGTGACCTGCCCCCAGGGAGTCATGTTAGTTGGATTGGAAGTGTCGTTGCCCTTACTTGGGCCTTCCCTCGCATTGGAGGCCAGGACGAGATGCCTGTGGCTGGGAAGAAGCTGGAAACCAGAAGCTGGATCCGTTGAGGAAAGCCTCGACAGTTGGCGGTCATTGAAGATGAATGGCTGGGAGAGTCCATCGAGGGCGTTGCTGAGAGTAAAAAGGTCGGAGGAGTTGCTGGGAGGGCTTTTTGCCTAGCTTTTTCTTTGAAGAGATTGATTGCCTTCAGTGCTGAAGCTTAAGAGCAGCAGTCAAAGCCTTTTGTCCTCATCTTCTTCCTTGTATTAATTGCAACGACACCTCTCGGCTTGCTCTAGCCGATTGTTGAGCCTTTGAGTGAGCTCTTCTAGTCGCCGGTGTTGTTCGTCAAATGCTTCCTCATCTTATGATTAAGGTCCTTATTGACCCAACTATTGATTTTGATGATTAATAAAGGAATTGAGTATATTTATTTGATTACTAATGGATTTGATAAGTATTTCAGGACTCAAAAATATTTGATCAATTTAAATAAATTAAGAAACATGTTTTGAATCAATTGCAAAACATCAATTTCAAAGTTTCAGAACCTGGAGTCGACACCTAGAATTCCTGGAGCCGACCCCATGGCCATTTAAATTTTCTTCTGATTTTTGATACGGTCAGAGCCGACACCTAGAGTTTCGAGCCGACACCCAGAGTTTTGGAGTTGACACTTACAGTGTCTGGAGCCGACTCCAATGCGGGGACAGAACGTTAATTTTTTGAGCATCTTGGAGCCGACACCTACAGTATTCGGGAGCCGACACCTGACGATGGCGAGCCGACACCTAACTTTTTCGGAGCCGACTCCTCGACGAACTCAAACTTTCTATTTTGGAAAAACGACTTGGAGCCGACACCTGAAAAGTTGGAGCCGACTCCAACCTGTCTGGGACGAAAATTTAAATTGCCAGATCAGCTCTAACGGTAATATTTCCTTTTTACCTAATTTCTATTGGATATATTTTGTTTCTAGGTACATTCCAACGGCTAGTTTTCTTCCCAAAATGGATTAAAAGAAATCTATAAAAGGAAAAACACCCGTTTGAAAAGTGACGGAAAATAGAAAAATTTCAAATAAAAATCCGAGAAAGCCTGAGCTTGAATCTCAAGAGAAAAGCATTCAAATTCAAATCCTTCCACTCCACAAAGCTCAAAGAAGAATCCAAGGCATTCAATCTTGAAAAAATCGAAGGATTCTCAAAGGGGAAGAAGAAACTCTGTTTTGAAGATTTTCCAACTTTCATCCGCAACATTTGCAACGAATCAAAGCTGAGGCTGATTCAACATCTCCAAAGAGAAGAGGAAAAGAAGAAAGCTCAACTCCAATCTACTTCAAACATGCTTTTCTAAACTTATTTGTTCATTCATTTGAATATCTGCTCATTTGAGGAGCTTTGTTTATTGAAAAATTCTTTTCATTCTTGTTTGTGCTGGTTCAATCTGGGGGATTGAACTAGTGGAGGTTGTATACCTCGGGTCAAGCTAGAGAAGCTTGAGTTTAGGGTTTTGTGCTGGTGAGCCTGAAAACCGGCTGGGTTCATTGTGATGCCGGGGGAAAACAACAAGTTTTGAGTTGTGATCTTGTAAAACAACTCGGCTATAATCTAGTCGATTATAGTGTGGACCCAAGTGAATCTTGGGAGTGGACGTAGGTGTTGGATACACCGAACCACTATAAAATATTGTGTTTGCCGTGCTTCCATTATCTCTATCTCTATCTCCTTGTTTGTGCTTTATATTTGCCTTGCATTTAATTTCATTTAACTTAAAGCTAATAGTTTTCAAAAGGTTTAAATTTTTAAAGAACCCAATTACCCCCCCCCCCTCTTGGGTTGCCATCTGGGCCATCAATTGGTATCAGAGCAAGTGCTCATTGTTTATTTGATCACACGATCAAGAGCTAAAGATCCAAATGGCAGCTCAAGTTGGATCTTCATTTGCCGAAGGTCATTCTACAAATAGACCTCCCTTATTTAATGGTTCCAACTATTCATATTGGAAAGCAAGAATGAGGATATTCATTCAAGCTTCTGATTATGAATTGTGGGGTGTTATAATTAATGGACCTAGTAACCCACACACATTGTTGATGGCACTATTGTTCCGAAGCCCGAAAGGGATTGGAATGATAATGATAGGAAAATGGCACAGCTCAATGCTAAGGCCATGAATGTTTTATATTGTTCATTAGATGCTAACGAATTTAATCACATTTCTACATGTAATTCCACAAAAAGATTTGGGATAGATTAGAGGTTACCCATGAGGGTACTAACCAAGTAAAAGAATCTAAAATAAACATTCTTGTTCATAAATATGAATTATTTAGCATGGAGCAAACTAAAACTATAGCATGCATGTATACTAGATTCACCGATATTGTAAATGGTTTGAAGAGTCTTGGGAAAACCTATGCTAATTCTGAACTTGTTCGCAAAATTCTTAGGTCACTTCCAAGGACTTGGGAAGCAAAGGTGACAGCAATCCAAGAAGCCAAGGACCTCAACACTTTACCCTTGGAGGAGCTACTTGGATCCTTGATGACTCATGAGCTAACCATGAAACAACATCAAGAGGAGGAAGTCAAGAAAAAGAAAACTATAGCTCTTAAGGCTGCAGAAAGTGAGGAAAGCTGCAGTGATAATGATGATGATGATGATGAGACAGCTCTTCTAGCAAAAAATCAAAAAATTCATGAACATAGAGGTATGATCGGATCTCTACTCTACTTAACTGCAAGTAGACCTGATATCATGTTTGCTGTTTGTTTATGTGCTAGATTTCAATCAGAACCTAAAGAATCTCACTTAATTGCTGTAAAAAGAATACTAAGATATCTAAGTGGAACCAAAAATGTAGGATTATGGTATTCTAGAGATTCAACACTGAATTTAATTGCTTATTCTGACTCTGATTATGCTGGATGTAAACTAGATAGAAAAAGTACAAGTGGTGCATGTCAATTTTTAGGAAGTAACTTAATCTCTTGGTTTAGCAAAAAGCAAAATTCGGTTGCATTATCTACTGCTGAAGCAGAATATGTTGCAGCTGAAGTTGCTGTGCTCAAATCCTTTGGATTAAGCGACAACTTGAAGATTATGGCATAACACTTGATAAAACTCCTATTAGATGTGATAATACAAGTGCAATCAATTTAACTAAGAATCCAATCCAACATTCAAGAACTAAACACATTGAAATTAGATATCACTTTATAAGAGAACATGTAGCTAACAATGAAATTTGCCTTGATTATGTTAGTACTGAAGAACAGTTAGCTGATATATTTACAAAACCTTTGAGTGAAGAGAGATTTTGTTATCTTAGAGGAGAATTAGGATTTGTGATCCTTTGGAATGATTTTAAAACCCCTAAGGAATGATTATCTAGAATTCAATCAATTTCTTGAGATTTCTCTCATGATTTTAAGGACAATTTATCTAGACATTTGAGCAATTTGATTATCACATTCCAAAGATTTTTTCAAAAATTTATTGATTTTATTTTGACAAGTTTCGGTTGTTTGAAACTCACCTATTTTTCTCTGAAACTGTCAGTGGAGTCGACACCTTAATTTGTGGAGTCGACACCTTGTCTGTGTCGCTCTCGTCTCTGACCTTGGAGCCGACACCCGCTTAAGCGGAGCCGACTCCAGCTCGGGCGCTAACAGTGTTAGCGACTTGGAGTCGACACCCGACTTTGCGGGAGTCGACACCTGGTGGCCCCAAATTGATTATATTAGGGCAGAGTCGACACCTTCTCACTTCCTATCTTCTCCAAACCCTCTCCAAAACCTCTCCAAACCTTCCAAAGCCAAATACTCCTCAAATCAACCATTCCCTAAGATTCCATGGCACCTAAGCGTAGGGGATCGGTCTTTGATGCTCCCGTGGCTACAAGGAAGCGTACGGCTCGGTGTCCCGTCCGTGAACCTACTCCAAGCGATGATTCCTCTTCAACTGACTCAGATAATCCTAGCCCCTCCTCTCCACAAGTAGATACCTTGCTGGGCGAGTCATAACCATGGGAAGGAAGGTAGATTTGATTTCTTTGAAGCCAAGGGTTTTGCAATCGGTAGACAAATTAAAGAGCTCGGTTGGGATAAGGTATATTCTTTGGATGTTCCCACTTATCAGCCCTAGTTAAGGAATTTTACCTCAATTTATCAAGGGGAGATGGTGGAATAATTAGTTCTGTAAGAGGGAAAAGGATTCATCTCACATTTCAAATTTTAGGAAATCTTTTAGGCATTCCTGTCACTGGGCTTACTGCAAACATTCAGTGAGAGATCAAATGCTTTATCAAGGATGTTAGGAAGAGAAGTAACTGAGTTTGAGGAAGTTAGGGCAAATCAATTGCCACTTGAGCTTAGACTGTTGCATAACATTTGTGGTAGGATCCTATTTCCCAAGACTGGTCATTTTGAGTATGTCTCAGAGTGAGACATAGTGATTATTGATAGTATCTTGACGGGTCAGCCAATCAATCATGCTGGAATGATGATATGGTATATGGCTGAGGCCGGGGGCAAGAGGAGATCTTCATTGCCTTATGGGATGATCCTGACCATGGCTTTTAGAAGTCAAGGAGTTGTTATTTCTGAGAATGAGCCATCGAAAAACCTAAGGCACACTGACTATTACAGCTTGGCTACTGTGCATAGAATGGGGTTTGTAAAAGTGGATGGTAGATGGGAAAGGAATGGTCATCTGGATGAGAGAGCAGCTGATATTAGGGCCACTGCACCATCTGAGGTAGGTCCATCAATGAGGCATCCGTCATCAGAGCCTAGCAGATCATCACCACCACTGGCATCTACTCCAGCTCCTGCACATGTACCACTGCCTATGTCATCCATTGGTTTTTCTGATATTCAGTTAGAACAGCTTAAAAGTCTATTTGCTACTCACAAGGAAGAAATGAAAACAGAAATTGACAATAGTTTGATGAATTTAAGAGAAATGTACTATTCTTTGGATGAATAGTTGGTAAAATTGAATCCATACTTGGAGCCTCGTAGAATCTTTGAAGAATGATCTCAAGAATATTTTTGAAGAACTTAAAGATATTGGAGGAGATTCAGAGACTTACTCCAAATGCAATGCTGAGCTTCAGGACAAAATTATGACTGCATGTGCATTTGTTGATAGAAGACTGAAGGAATTTGTTAGAACTCAAAGTGAAGGAATGGAAAAATATTAGAAGATTTGCAAAGACTTCTTAGAACTAATCTTTGATTATATTGTAATGAAGTTCTTTGATGTTATTAAAAGATGATGTTTAGTTTAATTTGATGTTGATTTACTTTTTTCTGAAGTTTTGATGTAATAAAGTTTCTTTTTGTAATATGATGTAATGCTTGACTTTATGAAGTATGTAATGAACTTATTTGATACTTAATGAATATCTTTTGATCTTTGAAGCATCTCTCAATTCTGTCATTTAACTTGAAACTTCTTAACCTTTTTGTTGATTACAAAAAAGGGGAGATGTAACTGATAGTCGTATATGCATTAAAAGTTATAAAGGAAAAAGTATTTAATATTTGCATTGGAACAAATAAGCTTAATTAATTGGTATTGCATATAAGGAGAAGTAATTGACATATGTGCATTGAAAGGAAGAAGCTTACCTAACTTAATTTGATACAATTTGATATGATTATTTAATTGGTATCAAACATTAAAAGTTTACTGTTAAAAGGGAAGAATAGATGTTAAATTGAGTATCATAGGGGAGCTACTTTGTTCAGGGTGAGCTTACCTATGAGAACTAAATATGTGAGAAATTTGATTTGAAAACCTTATTGTTTAAATCATGCATATACTCAATGTTTTTATAATCATCAAAAAGGGGGAGATTGTTGACCCAATTATTGATTTTGATGATTAATAAAAGACATGAGTATATTTACTATGTTTCTGATAGATTTAATAAGTGTTTCAGGGATTAAAAATGTTTAATCAAGCAAAAGGTATAAAGAAACAAGTTTTGAATCAAAATGTTAAAAGAATTTTTCAAAGTTAAGGACTTGGAGTCGACACCCAAATTATCAGGAGCCGACCCCAAGGCGTATCAGAAGTTTTCTAGAATTTTGGCATGGTCTAGAGTCGACACCCAGAGTTTCAGAGCCGACTCCAACCTGAGATACATAGAAGTGTATTCTGTTTCAGTTTCGGAGCCGACACCTAGTATTTGGGAGCCGACACCTAAGAATTCGGGAGCCGACACCTGAGTTTCTGGAGCCGACTCTAACCTGAGAACAGAGAGCGTGTTTTTATGAGCATTTCTGGAGCCGACACTTTTAACTTGTGAAGCCGACTCCCGAAAGCGACGAGCCGACACTTAACTTTATTGGAGCCGACTCCTCAACAACTTTTTATTTGCTATTTTTGGATACCCAATTTGGAGCCGACACCTGAAAAGTTGGAGCCGACTACAACCTGTCAAGAACGGATTTTTTATTTGTCAGAACGGACTCCAACGGTAAGATTTTTTCTACTTAACTTCTAACAGCTATTTTTCTTGTGTGTAGAAAGATCCAAGCATCTCACAACGGCTATATTTTCCACCTAATCTTGGATTAAGAGATATATATAAAGGGGGAAACCGTTCGTTTGAAAAAGAGAGAAAAATTGAGAAAAAAATTGAGAAAAATACTTAGTGAAAAAGAAAGAGAAATCAAGAGGAAAGACTCAGAGCTCAAATCCATCAACCCCAGAAAGCTCAAAGAGAAATCCACAAGCTTCTCAAGCTCAAATCAAGGAGATTTCCATCATTAGAAAAAAGAAAGCAAAAGCCCCAAAATCCTCAACTTCTCAACTACAAATTTCTGTGAAGAATCTGAGCTGAAGCCCTGATTCAATTTTTCAAAGGAGAAGAGGAAAAGAAGAAAAGAATTCACTCAAATAGCTTCAAACAGGCTTTCCTTATCCTTGTTTACTTTATTGTTTATTTGCTCATTTGATGAGCTGCTGTGTATTCATAACTCTATTTTTTATTATTGTTGGCTAGTTCAATCGAGGGATTGAATTAGTGAGGTAGTATACCTCGGTACAAGCTAAGGATAGCTTGTGTTGGGTTGTGTGCTGGTGAGCCCGGAAAACCAGCTGGGTTCGTTGTGATTTCGGGGGAAACAACAAGTTTTGAGTTGTGAGCTCGTAAAACAACTCGATTGCAATCAAGTGGATTATAGTGTGGACCCAAGTGATGCTTGGGAGTGGACGTAGGTGTTGGATATACCGAACCACTATAAAATCTTTGTGTTTGTCATGCTTTGTCTCTTTATCTCTCTCTATCTCATTTAGTTGTGATTAGCATTTATTTATTTATACTTTGCACTCAAGCTCTTTCATATCAAAGCAATAGTTTTTAAAGAGTTAAATTTTAAGAACCCAATTCACCCCCTCCTCTTGGGTTGCCATCTGGGCCAACATCTCTTCTTCTTCTTTTTTTCATTTCTTCCCACATAGCCTCCTCTCTCGCAGCACTTATATATCATTATTATTCTTTTTTTTCCTATTGCATTAATATCAGTAATTATAAAATAAAATTTATAAATTCTCAAATTTTAAACTTTAATTAGTCCCATTTTATTTAGAGAAATATTATAGTCACAAAGAGATTACACAAAAGTAATCATACAAACTGACAGGGCTTAATGTTGTTTGTCAGATTGTAAAGTTACTTTTATTGTAAAGCAGATTTAACAGATCCAATAAAACCACAATTTGTATTTTTTTTTTTGTATGATTGTTTGTGGATGTAGTAGTACTCTTTTATTTATCTGTTAAAGAATTAAGTTTGAGGCTTCATTAATGCTGTAATCTATTTTTTTTTCAAATTTAAAGAAAAAAAGACTAAATTTATGGACTAAAAAGATTAAACAATGTTGTAATCTAATTACCATTCCATAGTTAATTATCTCACGCATACTTATATCTTCAAGGATCTGCACCCATAACATCACCTTCCAAATTCCAACGATCAAAGTATTTTTTCTCTAATTATTTATAAAATTTGTCGGGTATTTAATTCATTGCACGTATTTTTTTTTCACCACAACTCCATATCTTGTCGTTTTATCTTCCCCATAATTAACATGGCTAGGGTTGCCGCCACACAAAACGTCTCTCGTGCATTACGTTCCCATGCAGCAACGCCTCAACAGAACGTCCCTTCACATAGCCCGGCCTAATCACATATCATCCTCCACACAACAACATCCCCACACAAAAATATTCTACCCACCAGCCTTCCTCTGTCACAGCGTCCACCGATTGATAGAAGAGAGAGGCTCTGTTTTGTAGCCTCAAAACAGAGCACCAGAAGGTTAGTAATATCGATAGCCATGGTACACGGTAATACAGAGGCTGTAGCAGAGGGCACAGTAATCATACAAGTAATATTAACTTTAATCCCATTTTATTTAGAAGTTGATGGTTTCTTAACACAGTTGATGGTTTCCCATTTTATTTACAAGTTCCCTAGCTACAAACTATTATCACTGATATAAATTTTAGTATGTTTGGTAGATTTTCTTTTGTTTGGTTTCCATGAAAATAGAGGAATAGAATGAGTAAGAATGCCGATTTGGTAGTAGTCATGGTTTAAGGGCCAAACTTTTCAGTTGCTCTATTTTTTGCGTGGAAGATAATGGTTTAAGGGCCAAACTTCTCATCATTAAACAACCATATTCATAACCAAAACTTAAATAACTAACAAAGAGCATCCCTACAATCCTACTACTGATTACAAAAGATACTAGAAACACAATTTAATTGCTCCAGGCACTAATATTCAAATTCATGTGGCTATTGATCATCAACCTTTTCGATGCTGCACGTACGGCCAAATCCTATAAAAATCCTTTTTAAAAATCATTAAAGAAATATTCATTTTTAGATATTTGTTTTTTTTTAAAAAAAAACAAAATGGCTTACGGGGTACGTATAATTGAGATAATATCTCTCTAATATATCTAAAAATGTTTTATTCTTTTTTTGTATTAATGTTGAGGGAGAAATGTAGAATATAGTATTAGAACATTAATACATGTTTTATCTCTCTAATATACATTTCATTCTTTTTTGTAGTTAAAGTTGAATGTGATTCTTAATTTCTGTTAAAGAATGAAAGAGACCTATTGTGATCTATCGGATTTAATTGCTATATTAGTAGGGTATATATTCATATATTGATAGATATATTAATGATATTATCTCAAATTATATTTATAATATTCTTGTCTTAATACAGTAGAACATTCATACATGTTGAGGGAGAAATCTTTGTCTCTCAAATTGTTAACTTTCGGTGCTTGTTAATTTATTTGCAGTCGGCTCCATGTAGTACACCTTACTTCTAGAAGGAAATTATTGTAGGCCTTTAAACCATCGCCATCATTTATATATATATATATATATATATATATTCCTCCTATATAACCAGCCAGATGTTCTTCCAATCCGTATCTCTACATGTATTATAATTTATTCTGTTTATAATCAAAGTTTAAAATTATTGATGATCTTGCATTATGATTCTATTCTATTTTCATATTTAAAATATAGTTAAGCTATGGTCAAAAGTTGGATGAAAAAACCTCGACATACAAAAGAGTATGTCGATGGTGTCAATGACTTTTTGAAGTTTGCACGCGAGAATTGTGCTACACCATTTGGCATGCTCATGGGGAGAGAATAGGGGAGGCATATCTTACCATGCTACTGATGCCCAAAATAATAATGAGCAAATAAATGAAGGCTCTGGTGGGATGACAACCATGTTGCATGACGTTTTTCCTATGTTTGATCCTGAAATAGTTGAGGGTGGGCCTGAAATAGGTGTGGATGTTGGAGAAGCTCGAGTGCAAAATGAAAATCGACAAGGTTCTAGCGAGAAAGAGTTAATAAATTTTACAATATGTTGAAAGATGCTGATGAGCCATTATATGAAGGGTGCACAAAACATACTAAGTTTAGTGCTATCGTACTTGTCTCTGGAATATGATCAAGAAGAAGGCTGCCCACCACTCCACCCCGGATGACAGTATTATGCAAGAAAAATATCTGTGTTATGGTTCATTGGATCATGGCAATTCGCATGGTGCACGGCCAATAAGCACATTGAATGCATTTAAATCACTTATTTTTGAAAAATTAAAAAACAAATCAAATAATAATTAAATAATATTTCTTCTGTGGTAACGGGAAGCTTCCGGCCGTAACAAAAGAACGGGATATTGTTTGCGGAACCTGCCGTCGGATTGCACTAGTGTTCCAATCAAATCAGATGTCTTTGACCGCAATCCTCAGCAACTTTCAATGGTCCATTTTGGAGCTTACTTTTTTTTAATAGAGCTTTGAATTCCAAATTCCATCCTGATCACATGTGCTTGGCGTCTATAAAAGAGAGACTTCTAGGAGAATCTTTAACACAGGAGCTAATAGCACTCCCTTGGTATCAACGCTGAAACATTACAGGAGGAACGCAAGGGGAAGATGGGGAGAGCCCCTTGCTGCTCCAAGGTAGGCCTGCACAGAGGTCCATGGACTGCAGCAGAAGATGCATCGCTCACCAACTATATCCAATTCCATGGCGAAGGAAACTGGAGGTCTCTCCCTAAAAAAGCAGGTATGCATGCATCTTTAATTAATTTGTATCTATATCCATCCTCAGCTCCCATTCACCAGCTCCCACTTCGTTTTTAGGCAAACCAACAACACTCTCTTCGATCCTTCATCGACTGATATATATCCTCTTCTTCTACCTTTTGATCCCCTGCTTCTAATTAAGAACTTAATATTCCCTCCGATGGCTGTTTCCTTTGATCATCTCCTCAGCAGAATTCTTCTCAATATATATATATTTCAATAGGAATAGCAGCTATATATATATATCATGTGAAAAAAATAAAGCATGAAACAATATGCACCCAGATGGTTCCTCAAAGCCTTCCACTGTCAGCAATTGTTGGCAAATTGCGGAGAGGTTTTTGAGGAATTAGCATCCTTAAATCTGAAGGCCTTTTAGCTTCCAAGTTCCATCTTTCTAATAGAATGTAGTATGTCAAATGTGTTCTTCCTCTCATGCAAAAAAAAAACAAAAACAAAAAAAACCTTCTCTCTCTGTATGTTTCTTATAAGAACCTTCTCGCTTTCAGGTCTTCTTAGATGCCCAAAGAGCTGCAGGCTGAGATGGATGAACTATCTGAGGCCTGACATCAATCGTGGCAACATCGGGCCAGAAGAAGAAGATCTGATCATCCGACTCCATTCGTTGCTTGGCAACAGGTGGTCTTTGATAGCTGGAAGGCTCCCTGGACGCACCGACAACGAAATCAAGAACTACTGGAACAGCCACCTCAGTAAGAGGCTCAAAATGCAAGGAGTTAAGATCAGAGAAGGGAGCTCCAAAGGTAAATCAAAGCGAGGCCAGGCATCACGTAAGAAGAGCGAGAAGACGAATAATAATAAAACCAATAGCCTAAATAACAGCAAGAACGTCGTCGACCAATTACCGCATAAGAGAAAGAAGAAGAACCAAGTGGAAGACACTGGAGAGATTACAAGGACCAAGATCCATGCTCCAAAGCCCACAAGGTTCGCACCAACCTTGAGGAACTACAATATAATTATGGAGAATAGCAGCGGGTCTGATGTTCCTCAGACTGAAAATGCTACGTCGGCTACGTCGGAGGAAGAGAGATCAGGAGACGCCATTGGTCCTCAGACTGAAAACACTGTGGTGCGGTCATTGATCCACTTCATATAAGTGTCCCTGGCCACACCAGGCACATTTGGGGCTAGCTGCTCAGGTGCAGGATCTATTATCACATAAAGGACCCTTTCATGCTCTAGGACTATCCTAAGCCTTCGATACCAGCTTTCGAAGTTTGGACCTGACAGTTTATCATTGTCCAACAGTAACTGGAGCGACAGATTTGTAGACATTTCTGAAAGAAAACCAAAAACTTATTAGTGTACATGATTTATTTAAACCTATAGACTTGGACATATGGTCTAAAGTTCTCCTACTATTTTATTCAGGTTGGTAGCCCCTACCTCCAACCCAGAAAATTACTCCTAATTTCTTAGTGGGTACTAGAACCCAGTAGACTACATATGAGCCCGACTTTGGCCGGCCCACCCATATGTATCTAAAGGTAGGTTCATAACCAATTGTTTTTCCAAAAAATTTCTAGTAATTTATTTTGCCCCAGGTTGCACATCAATCGACCTTTGGGCCTCCTATTGGGTATCCTGGTTAGGTCCAACCATTAACATGACATGTTCAAGCTTCTAACCAAGGAATTGGTCAAGCCCGACTTTGACCGGCCCACTTGACCATCGTTGAGAGATTTGCATTGAACCATCATAATATGAATGATAATTCCAAAGACCAGATGAGTACCAGGCCTTTGGGCCTCCAATAATCATCTTAGCCATTGGACTCATTATCACTCTCTTAATAGAAGGCTATGATCTAATTATCCCCATAATTTAGTCATTTTAGGGACCTAATAATTTTAGAGGGTTTGATTAATTTGTTACACATGAATAACATGGACCAATTTATGTATTCTCCCACTAAACCATTTAGTTGGGTTCATTAATTTGGTCTATGGGTACCTAAATCAGTCAGACTGATTTTCCTTAGGAAGCATGGGTTAGCCCAAGTCAATGGCTAGTCTAATCAAGTGCTGGGACTACTTAGCCAGACTGGCTTGATCAAAAGGCTGAGTTGTGCCATTAACCATCTTGCCTAGACACTAGCTGATAATCAACTAGCCAGGTTAGAGGTAGCCGTGACCTTGATCAGAACCTTTCTAGACACCAAGTGGTTGACCAGACCCAATTAAATTTGCCTAAAGGGTGTCCACTGAGCCCCAAATCAAGTCCATTTAGATGTATGGACTAATCAATCTAATCTAATTAGATGGATCTCAAGAAAAGAAAAAAAATGTATCTCAACATTTGATTAGATTCAATTTTCTAATTTAGTCCAATTCATCTAACCTTAGGTCTAACCCATTTAGAGAACCTGATTCATGCTAACCCAATTAGCCCTTGATTTATGATCATGTCTTAAGGTCTTTAATTCATAATTCTAGATCTTAAGTTAACTCCTTTTCAAATTTGAACCAATTTCAATTTTGAGTTCTGATTTTGAAACATTTTTCAAAATTTTTCCATAAAACATCTTTACTTTCTTTCTATTTTATGTGATCTGACTTTTACGTAAAATAATTTTACTGTAATTTATAATTAAGTTTTAAATCAATTAAGATGTCTTAATGTTAATCTTTATTAACATTTCATCTTTAATTAATTTTGGATCTAATCAAAATTATCACAGAATAAAAGATTAATTGGTTAAAACATATTTTAATCTTTCTTTCTTTTGTTCTGTACATCCGTTCATGGGTTCTTTCACAGTAACACCCTTACACGTCATAGAAAACCTTTCTTGAATAAGGAAACAGAGGCTATAAAACCTCCCTATGACCGCTTGGTGAATATACCCAATCCAAGATATAATAGAACACAACATGCAAGATCTACATTAGATCTACCTTTAAAACATATATTTAATCATCATTAAATAACTTTAACATGCTTTCATCAAGCAAAACTTTTAAATCTACTATAGATCTAAACTAATCAAAATAAGATCAACTTTAGATTATGTATGCATAATTATATCAGATCTATTATACTTATACATGCATTCCTAAGCCTTAACCATGGCTCTGATACCATTTGAAGGGAAAAACAGTTTTTCCTATGCACAGAAACTCAAGGTGGAAAGCATGTAAATCGGTTTTAATATTCACATTGAATATTATTTAAAGCAAAACAGATCTAAAATTTAAGATTATTTACTTAAGTTTAAAACAGTACCTCTCGTTGCGGAAGTTGTTGATAACGAATGCAGAGAGAAGTTCCCCTTCGTGCCTTGCACGCGCCGCACGCGCCGCTCCTCTATATCACACGCACGCCTGATGAATGTAGACAGGTGGTAGAATTCTTAAACAATGGAAAGAGAACTCTTCTCCCAAGAAGAGACAATCTCTAATTTGACTTCTTGCATACTTTAATTTGACTTCTTGCATACTTTCTGTGATTGCAGAACGGAAAAGTCTCTGTCAATTTTTTTTTTTACTTGTTCACACTTTTTTTTATTCCTTTTATATCCGATAAAAAATTCCGCAATCAAAGAAAAAAAATGTTAAAGAGCTCTTTAAAATGCAATTACATGAATCCCATCATGGTATTAAGTCCGCAGTCACCTCATCAATGCGTCCTCAAACGGCGAGCCTTAGAGGAAACGTAGAGACCTTTGAGCATCCTCTTGTAACATAATCAATAACTCCATTACCAGGCTGTTATAACAAGTGGATGATGATGAATGAAAGATATTATCAATTAAATTTTTTTTTGTTAACAGAATTGATCCAATCAATTCTGTTTGAAGTCCAAATTCAAATCCGAAAGAAGCTACTCATAGCTCTTGAACCATACTTCATATTGTGCCTTGCCGAGTTCCAATCCAAAGTGATTTATGAATTCAAAATTCATAAATAAACTTTCAGAGGCTCTATTGGATATCTGGATCGAACCACTTCGAACCCGGATCCAAACCACTCTGTTATCAGACCAACCATTGATCCATGGTTCAAATTAACTTTATTCCAAATTCATATCGTGTCCCAAAATTTTATTTGAGTTTCTGACTAACTAAAATCACCCTCGAAGTAGGTGCTGCCGCTAATGTTTAGAGCTAACTAGACATAGCCAAAACGAACCCCGTATGATCCATCTGATTGAGTCCCACTCAAATCAGTGATCACGCCTGCATACAAGTCATCTAACTATGTGCGTGACTCCATTGGTTCAAACCTAAGCCGATAGTACAGGAATGCTTCCTATACTAATCGATGTGACCATCTAGCCATGGTTCTCGATGTCCGGATAGATCGAATTTGCACAAGGTAACATTCTGGAACCCAGGCTATGGTTGCCGCATAATTCATCCCCTTGTCCTAGTACTCTGAGCGAATACGGAATAAATCACCCAAGTATGTTTCAATGCAATGAATATTGTGACACCTCGCAAAGATTACCTTGGCCAAGGTTTTGCTAAATTGAAACATAGTTCGAGCACTCTCTCTAACACTTAGAGTGAACAATCCCATCTTGACTCATCACTGACCCAATAAGTACTTGACTGCACCCAGCAACCTTTCGTCACCGGATTAGAAATCCGGGTGGTCCAGTGCCTAAGTACAGTGAGTTGCTTATCAAGTCAACATGATAGTCTCATGTCAAAGGGACACTTATACCCATTTCCTTTCTATGAGTTGCTCCAGGCAGTTGAGCACTCAACAGAGATGAGTTATTGTTCAATGAATGTGCTCCTACACTCACCCACATGTCATACCAGTGTTATACACTCCTTGGTTTAAGAGAACAAACCAACCCATATGACATACAATGACCTACACTTGAATACATCGTCGTCCTTGGTAATGACGTATCATTTGGCTGCGAACTTATTTAAGAGTTACTCAACAATTCCTCTATTGTCGAATACATGTAACTCTAAGGACTACAACATATTGGAATTTACTGAAAGATGTAAACTATATGCTGTATGGCCAAAATTTACTTTTATTTATTGAATAAATCATGTTCATATACATCAACTCATAACTGTCTACAAGCTAGACGATTGGCTGTAGGATAAATTTCCTAACAGCTTGGGGTAGAGGTATCAAGGTGGACGAGTTTGGATTTACTCTTGTAAATTTTTCTCATTTAGTACACACTGGTAGTCGGATAACTGATGATCCGTTTGTTTTATCTTCCCAAGTATCTCAAGTATTTTATGTGGCAGATGAAAGATGCCCAAATTGGGTTGTGGTTGTTAAGACAAAACCAAGAGACGTGTATGACATTGGTGAAGAGGAAGTGACTGACGATGATGAGGATGAATATTTAGTCAACGAATATTGTATTAACACTTCCAACCATGAAGCTATTGAACCTGGTATTGACAATGTTGTGTGGACGCGAAATGACATAGATGGAATGACGATCGAAACTCCTCAATAGTGTTGAGTAAGAAATATATAATTTTAGACTATTTAACATGATATCTCTTATCACATAAATCTATCTCATATCATGCTCCAAATATGTCATTTTTCTATTGATTTGCATATATGTAAATTTGTTTTTGTATAGGTACAATGGGTCCAAAAAAAAGGCAAAGATGTCCATACCACAGTTGCGAAGACAATCTACAAGACTACAAGCTGTCCATAGTGAGCCACAATCTGATAGGGCAGCCCATTCATTACCATCTATCGATGGGCCACCCCTTTCCGTTGGTAGGATGGTGGAGTCACCACCTTCTGTAGATTGTCCTTCCCAACCATCAATATCTTCACAGCAAGGGACTCAACCTTCTATAGAACCATCATTATCTTTACAGCAAGGGACCCAACCTTCTACATTGAGCCAAATGGGAGGCCAACTATCCACACATACGGAGATGAGCAAAGAGACCGGGCCATGCACATCTGTACCAATAGCACCTACTTCGGAAGCAGAAAATGTTGACCTGTGTTCTGACATTGGAGATCGCTTTCATCATCGTCGGTATGTTTTTGTTTTTCTTATTATTTACTTCACTATGACTGCAGATTTACAAAATACTAACAATATAACTAAATCTATTTTTGCAGCTAGTAATGGAAATCGAGTAAAGAGACTATTGCACTCTATTCATGACATTTGGAATTTTCCAGAAGGGGAGCGAATTGAAATGGAGCTCAACAATCTTGGTCAGCCCATCAAAAAGCAAGACTCAAAGGTGGTAAGGTTTGGTGGTCTGATAGCAAGAAGTAATAAGTTGGTTCCAATAATTTACAAAGATTGGAGGTCGGTACCTAAAACCATAAAGAGGAAGCGTGGGGTCTTATAAAGATATATATGATTTTTCATATTAAAACATTATTATTAATTAAATAGGTATATTTTGAAATTTTTGTTAGAAAGCTTCTTACTCACCTGTGTAAATTTATTTTGACTATAGGGCAAGTTTAAAGTTCCTAATGATAAATTGGACATATTCAAAAATGGATACTAAAGGACTTGGGAAAGAAATGGAAAGACTACAAGCATGAATTGAAGAAAAAATTACTTAAGGAAAAAGACACATCTGCAGCACAAGTTGTGGCAAGGGCAAGTCCCGATATGGTGGACTTAGAGCAACTAGCAGAGTTGGCCAATCTTTGGTTTGATCCAAAATATATGGTAACAATTTGTGTATTTCTATTATAGATTTATAAAGTCAACCAACTAGTTATTTTAATTATAATTCTCATAATATTTTACATGTTGGGAGTGTCATAAGAAGTAGGTGGTTCTTCATAGCGAAGGATCAAAAAGTTTAGCAAGATATGCCCATGATGTGATATTTATTTAATTAATATTTATTTATTATTGAATATTTGTTAGTTCTTTGTTTTTGATATATGTGTTTAATCTAAAATGTTGGATGTAGAAAAAATCAACTGGGGCAATGCCAAGTCGAGCCCAGTTGTTTGTCAAGTCCCATAAGAAAAAGGATGGCACACACTACAATGATGACACGAGAAGAAAGTGGTATGTTTATTTTCAAATTTATAACTTTTTTAATTTTAAAGGATTTATAAATGAAGAATAATGTGTATTTTTTATTATCTATTACAGGTTGAGATGGAGGAACTTTTAACACAGGACACAAATTCTATAGAAATGGGATCTGGAGGAACCATGACTTGGCATCAGATGATGTTTATTCAAAAGTTATGGGCCTAGAACGGCCTAGACGTGTGCGGGGTTTGGGGTTTGGGCCAACCCCTACAAGGCAAACTTGTCAATATTCACTACCGACTTCAAACCAAGAAGATGGTATATCAAAGGAAGAGTTAATTTGAGAAAATGCGGAATGAATTAACTGAATTACAAAACTTAGTAAACACATTCGTGCATGCACAGGTGAGCACCCCACATATATTTAGTTGATATAAATCAACCTTATATTGAAATTTTTTGAACTCTCATTTGAATTTATATTCAAGCTTCAGGACAAAAATGAAAAGAGAATGAAGAGGAAGAGAAAGATGAAGAGAAAAATGTTGAAGAGGAAGAAGATCAAGAGGAAGATGAAGAAAGGAAGAGAACGAAGAGGACGATGATTGAGGGTCGGGATTATAAGCGAGACTATAATTGAGACTATATTTAATCGAGACTATTTGAGACTATATTTAATATATCGATGTTTGCTCTGTTTTGGTGGGATTCACAACTTTCCTTAATTGAGACTATATTTATGGTTATGCCATATATCGACATTTGCTATGTTTTGCTAAGTTGGAATTAGGATAGATTGTGAAAGGAGAAGTGCTGGATTATACATTATTTTTACTACTCTTTTTGGAGTTACAATCTTAGTATGATGTTTAACATATTTTGTCATAAAGTTCGCAAGCACCGCATTCTTTTTTAAACAAGAATAAATATGAAATCCATATTAAAATATTAAATTTTAAATAATAGCTCTATTTTTTCCAAATGAAATATTGTACAACACTTACCCAATTTTTGGGTGTATTTAATAATTTTTTATTTTTTTTATTTATTTTACTATCAATAAATATATAATAGTTTACCAGCATTTCATTGATCAAATTTTGATATTTTATAAGTGCCGCCAATGCATATAATTAATTCTGGCATAACAATATAAATGCCGACAAACTACTAATTTACCAACGTAAAATTAATCAATGACCAGCATTTGTTTAAACGATATAAACCTCAAAAAACTCAATACTTTACTAGCATAAACTCTATCAATTGTCGGCATTTTGTGAAATGCTACGTTATATGTTATTATCGGAGGTATATTAGAAATGCTACAAAACACGGTTAATATAACGATGTATAATTAATAAATTAATGGCATTTGTTTAAATGCCACAAAAAACATATATTATTACCAGCGTAACAATATCAATGTCGGCCAAATTTCTCGGATTACTATATTGGCGGCATTGTCCAACGATTTATATTATTACCGACGTAAAAATTTAAACGCCAATAATCTCAATAATTTACTAGCAAAAAAATTAAGCTAAATAATGTTTTCTTCTTAACCCTCTCCTAAAGTCCCTCCACCTTCCAAACGTAAAACCTCTTCCCAAATCCCTCCACCTTCCAAACCTCTCCTACTCTCCATAAATCCTTCCATATTCCAAACATCTTCCCCTCATTCTAGCCTTTATATAAGGGTTATAGTAGGTGGTAGCCTTAGAAGACTTTTGGAGGTTTTCTAACTTAGAGAAAGGTTTTCTACCTTAGTGTAGGATTTTTGAGGATTAAGTTTTTGGGTGAGTAGAGAGTAGTTTAGAAAAGGGTTCATCTTCTACCTTTACTAGTTCTTCTTTGGCTACAAGACCGTCTTGTTGTCCAAAGGGAGAAGAAGGAGATCAGCCTTCATAGATCCTAAGGAGCTAGCACTCTGAAGGATTTGATTGCTGTCCAAAGGAAGAAAAGGAGATCAGCCTTCATGGATCCTAAGGAGCTAGCACTCCGAAGGATTTGATCAGGAAAGAGCCCAGGGTGAGAACTACCTATAGACCTATAGAGGTCGTGTGTGTGGGCTCTTCTCTTCAACCATCCAGCGGTTTACAAAGGTAAAGTACCTTACTGTAATTTGATATGATCAAATCATTAATATAAAATGGTTTTATGTTTTGATTTCTAACTTTTTAATATCATTTACATGCACTATTATCATTAATTTTGTTATTTTAAAAATAAAAATATATAAATAGATTGCATAAATCTGCCTGCATAGGTTTTTTTATAGTGGTAACCATGGATGAAGCAGAGGAAGATCATCATTCAAAGAACACAGAAGCTTTAATAATGTGCAAGGTTACCGCTATGCAAATGTCCAATGTAATTTTTGTAAGATGTATGGTTATATTGAACGTTTTTGTAGAAGAAAGTCTGAACAACAAGCTAATGTAGCTAATATTACTGAACAAATGGATGATAACAATCTCTTTCTAACCTATTATAATGTTAGAATAAGAATGATATCTGGCTATTAGACAGTGGTTGCAGCAATCATATGACAGGCTTGAAAGGAATCTTCAAAATCATTGATGATTCAGTAAAACTGCAAGTTCAACTTGGAGATGGCAAACAAGTTCAAGCTGCAAGCAAAGGTGTTATCACTATCAAGACTAAATCGGGTAAAGAAAAACAAATTCATGATGTCCTTTATATTCCTGGTTTAGCTCATAATTTGTTAAGCATTGGACAATTAGTACAAAGAGGTTATTCGATTGTTTTTCAAGGAAATACATGTGAAATCCATAATTTGAAATCTGGTGTTACCATTTTGATAGTCAACATGTTAGCTAACAAAATGTTTCCTTTGGAATTTTCGTGTCTTGATGACCATGCTCTTGGCTCTAGTTTAAAGAATGACTCTTTGTTGTGGCATATGAGATATTTACATTTGAACTATGGTGGCTTGAAGTTACTACAACAGAAGAATATGGTGTTTGGATTACCCAACATTGAAAAGGTGGAGCTCATTTGTGAAGGTTGCATCTATGGAAAGCATCATAGAACATCTTTTCCAATAAAGTAGTCATGGAGAGCACAAAAGCCATTATAGTTAGTGCATGCAGACAACTGTGGGCCTATGCAAACTCCAACATTGAACGGGAGTAAATATTTTCTCTTATTTGTAGATGATTTTAGTAGGATGAGTTGGGTGCATTTCTTAAGGTCTAACATGAAGCCTTCTCTAAGTTTTTAATATTCAAGGCATATGTTGAAAAACAGTCTAGGTAGTACATTAAGGACCTTGAGGACAGATCGTGGGGAAGAATTTTTATCTAATGAGTTTCAATCCTTTTATGAAACAAATGGAATTCATAGGCAGTTAACAACAAGTTACATACCGGAGCAGAATGGCATGGCCAAAAGGAAGAATCAGACAATAGTTGAGACGGCTAGAAAAATGCTAAGGCTAAAAATCTTTTAAACTATCTATGGGCAAAAGCTGTGGCAAACTCGGTATATCTACTAAATAGGTCTCCTACAAATGCTATTTGAAATCATACTCCATATGAAGCTTGGTGTGAACAAAAGCCTCAAGAAAGTCATTTAAGAATATTTGGTTCTCTTGCCTATGCTCATGTAAATTCTGAAACAAGGCATAAACTTGATGAGAAAAGTTTGATGTGTATCTTTGTTGGATACAGTGAGCAAACCAAACCAAAGGTTATCGCTTATTTGATCCTCCCATTACTAAGAAGCTTATTATGAGTAGGGATGCAATTTTTGATGAGAATGGGTGTTATAGCTTGAATGAAGTTGAACAGGTTCCTTCAAGATTTATGGAGATGGAGCAATCACACCTTGGTAAACCACTAGGGGGGAACGTGTTACTTCTATTACCTCTCTAATTAGAAACCCATCATCCTTGAATCTTGAAAGATCTCCATGGAGCATGAGAACACAAGAAGTTGTTTGTGAGCCATTTTGGTTTTGAATCTCCTCCAAGGAAGGTGAAATCTTTAAGGGAAATATATGAATCATGTAACTATGCTTTTCCAGCAATAGAACCATCATGTTTTGAGGAAGCAATTCAAAGGGAAGAATGGAAGCAAGCTATGGAAAGTGAAATTGCAGCAATTGAAAGAAACAACACATGGGAGCTAGTAGACTTGCCAGAAGGGAAGAATGCGATAGTCCTGAAATGGGTTTTCAAGAATAAGTATAATGCTAATGGCAATATATAGAAGTACAAGGCACGGCTCATCGCAAAGGGGTATGAACAATAAGAAGGTATTGATTTCTTTGAAACATCTTCTTCCATTGCTAGAATTGAAACAATAAGAATTGTATTAGCTCTAGCTGCACAGAAGAAATAGTTAGTCTACCAATTTGGTGTTAAATCAGCATTTCTTAATGGTGTGTTTGAAGAAACTTTGTTTGTTGAGCAACCATAGGGATTTGCAGTTCAAGGAATGGAGGAGAAAGTGTACAAATTACGAAAGGCACTATATGGGTTAAAACAGGCTCCAAGGGCATGGTACAATAGAATAGATGCCTATTTTCTGAAAAATGGTAAATGAACCAACTCTCTATATCAAGGTGAAAGGTAAAGATATTCTTATTATGTCATTATATGTTGATGATATGATCTATACTGGATTTTCATACTCTCTTATTGAAGAGTTTAAGGTGAGAATGATGAATGAATTTGAAATGACTGATCTGGGTCTCTTACATTACTTTTGTGTCTTGAAATTAAGCAAACACAAAATGGAATTTTTCTTTCTTAGGAGAAGTATGCATATGGTCTATTAAAGAAATTTAATATGGAAAATTGCAAAGGTTGCAGAACTCCAATGAATGCAGGAGAAAAGTTATGTCTAGAAGGGAAGGTTGATGCAACATATTTTAGAAAATTAATTTGAGGACTGATGTATTTGACTCATACTCGTTCAGATGTTATGTTTGCTGTCTGTTAAGTTTCAAGGTTTATGCACAACCCTACAAGCATCATTTGGGAGTAGCAAAATGCATTCTGAGATACATTCATGGCACCATTAATTTTGGGATTTGGTACTTTTCAGTTACTAACTTCAAGCTTACTGGTTTTAGGAAAAGCACATCAGGTTATTGTTTCACTCTTGGATCAGGAACCATCTCTTGGACATCGAAGAAGCAAGGCATGATAGCCTTATCATCCTCTGAAGCAAAGTATATTGCAGCTACATCTATGGCGTGTCAAGCAATATGGTTTGAAGGGTTCTTGAAGATCTTCATCATACTCAACTTGATGCTGCTACCATCTTCTATAATAATAAATCAATAATATCAATGACAAATAATCCTACATTTCATGGGCGAATGAAGTATATTGGAATTCGGCATCACTTTATTAGAGAAATTGTAGCGGAAGGATTAGTAGACTTGCACCACTGCTCGACGAACATTCAAGTTGCTGACAATATGACCAAGGCTTTATCTTATAAGAAATTCTCTCACTTTCGTTAATTACTTGATGTCAATAGTTTTGCATCAAAGGGGAGTGTTGGAAATTGATGCAAGAACGAGTCTTTAGGCTCTACTTTTCTGTTAAATGAGTCAATAGGCTAGCTATAATGATGGATTCTGTTTTAACTATTTTCGTATATAGTGGTCATGCAACTATGGCACGGTGTGCCTCATAAGTCTATAAATAGGCCTACGTTAGTGTACTGGTATGGATTGATTTAAAAATTCTCTTCTCTGTTATTTTGCTATCTCCTTCACCTGTGTTATTTTTCTTTTTGTTCATTCTTATAGCTGTTCTTATTCAAGTTCAATTTTAACAAGTGCAGGTGCAATATGTAGGCAGCTGACGTTACCGTTCTTATCCAAGTTCAATTTTAACAAGTGCAGGTGCAATATGTAGGCAGCTGACGTTACCATTCAGTTGTTTTACATGGCCTGACATGTAACCAACCATCTCTCGACTCTTGAAATCAATTAAAGAAAAAACCAAGAATTAGTACCGCTCCAGTGAACCCCGGCAACACACCATGGTAGCAAATATCAGTACATAAATTCATCTATCCAACAATCCACGCAAGAACGGGGCACAACCATCATGCACTAATTTTGCCACGTACACCACCCATCATCAAGTCTTATTCCAGCACTCTCGCGTACTTTATCATAGAGATAGTGGCATGCTTGTGATGTAGAAGGATCTGAGAAACATTATGGGAGAACAAAGCTTGACTGAAATTCTTCAATATCACATCACAGAGCCATGATTAAACATCGCTGTTTATTGTAATTATCTGCAACAATTTTAGCAACTAAGAATGTAATTTTCAATATCACTCCGTACATTGGAAGCTAGCATATTGCTCAAAAACTTAAATTTTCATATAAGTACAGAGTTGCCAGTGCACTAATGGGAGCTTAGAAAAGACCCTCGCTTTCTCAGTGAGCACTCCTCGCGAACACATGTTATGGCGGAAAGAACATATAGTCCCATCCATGTGTACTAATGAAATGATTGGTTTAAACAAGAAGAGGAATCAAGTGGATGGCAACAAATGTAGGAATCAATACCTCATTATCTCAAAGCACCTCTCACTGTCCAGGTACAGAAGGTGGTGCGTCAGCTCTCGGACCAGCAACAGTCCTGTAAACATAGAGCTTCTTAACAATGAAATCATCGAGACGTGAATTCAATGTTTCTTCCATCGTAACCTCCACATTAAGCCATGGCATCGCATGGGCCAGAAGCCTGCATGGTCCAAACCTCACGGGGCACGACGACATCCAAAGGTATCGCATTTTCTGTAGCTTAGCGGCATTGGACGTCAAAGCTGTAAGTCCGAATGGGCAGTTCTGAATGTCAGCTTCTGTAAGCTCTTGCAGCCTGAGAGGATGTAATGAAGACCAAGATCGCTTTCCCCAGCTAAGTCAACTGAGAGCTTCTCAAGGCGATTTGCAGAGGCTCCAATAGATCTGAACACATCATCGTGAGGAGACCCGCAAGGGACAGACGCCTGAGACCCTTGCAATATTCTACAATGGCACTAAAGCCTGCATCAAGTGGCTTTTGAGCAACATAATCAGGTGTGTTGGGCTTCAAGCTGAGACGGAAGCATTTAAGATTGGGACGGTTCCTGGCAACAGCGATGAGAGCAGCATTGGTCATTTTATCGCAGTTGTAGAAGACATACTCGAGCATTGGGCATCCCGCAGAGACGTGACGAGGCCAAATTCAGTGAGAAAATAGGGCTCCTGACAATCATAAAGAAGAGGAAAGATACGCAGTTCTTGAAGCAGCTTACAACATGATGCCACGGTAGCTAGCCCATCATTCCCGATGTTATTCCCTACCTATATAATAGTTGATGTCCTCGCATAATTAGTATATATAAAAAAAGTGAACAGAGATTACAAACGAATAAAAGGAATATAAATGACGCTAAAAGGCCATGATCAGAACTTTGCCCGAACATTTAGGTTAAACAGCATCCAAATGATGAAAAAAGACAAAAAAGAAACATATTTTGCAATATAAATTAAGGGATGGTACCCAGAGTCGCTGTAGATTCTTGCACCGGCTGACTAATTTGATGAGGTCATGTCTTTCAATAATGACAGAATTACATAGAAGCAATGATGTAAGGCCATCCAAGAGTGAGTAGATTGTTGGAAGGTATCGTCTATCTACATTCGAGAACAGAAGTAGGCTCTTCATGCTTTTGCAGTTTGCAAACGCTGATTCAAGATTGGAGAAGAGCTCTGGATCATAATCTGTTGAGAACAAACTAATTCCAAGGTTAGCCAGTTGAGGCGCACTGTGCAGGATCTTGACAAGACTACCAAGAGGCACAGTGTTACTGAGCCTAAGGGTCTGAATGTTGGTGCATCTGCTCACGAGGCGCTCCATGACAGGGATAAACTCCTCATCCAAGCTGGAAGAACAGCTCAGGTTTACCAAAGATGTGAAAGATTCAGGAAAACAACTAAGCCAGTTTGCATGATTTTTCTCTATCATAGTATTTGGCAAGTCTAGCTTCGTTAGATTTCTGCAATAA
Organism: Calamus simplicifolius; assembly: GCA_900491605.1. Classification (NCBI taxonomy): domain Eukaryota; kingdom Viridiplantae; phylum Streptophyta; class Magnoliopsida; order Arecales; family Arecaceae; genus Calamus; species Calamus simplicifolius. The sequence goes on along the minus strand of UESW01001607.1, from coordinate 209,038 downwards.
CAAAATGATTTCATAAAAAGGTTAAGGAGAATCTGTATTTATCACGTAGGAGTTAGATATATAAACTGATTTATACAAGAACTACATTTATCATCAAAAGTTGATACTTAAAAAAAAAAAGAATTGCAAAAATTATATTTCATATGCAAGAATAATTTTCAAATAATAACAATAAAAAAATTAAGCAATACATGTATAGAGAGAGAAAGCTAGGCTTCGCTACATAATGTATCTAATTCTATATTTTGTCATCTCATCCATTCCTACATCCATACAGTTTATGAATTCCAAAAATAAAAAATACAAAAGAAAGAGATCAATTCAAAATCTGTGTGAATTCAAGAGTAAAAAAAAAAATCGAATCTCAAACTTTATGAAGATCAAAAACTCAAGTATATAATGTACAATGATCATATAATTAAGTAGGTAAATCAAAACTTGTATACATATAAGTGATATTGGTGATACATACAAGATAGACAAATATAACAGTCATAATTGTTTGATAAATAATGGAACCTAATTTAATGTTAAGGCATAACAAGAGATCAGTTGCAAGAGAGCAGCTATTTCGCAAAAAGAAATGAAAATATAATGGTTAAGCACGTAGTGCCCTTTTTATCAAAGAAATCAAGAAAGATGTTTGTAGTGACTAGTATTTTATTACTAATGTTGCAAGAAGATTGCCGGGATATTCTGTTACTATTACAAGAAAATTACACTTTTTGTCAGACATCCAGTCTAATATAGCATAGTTTGATACATACATTCGCTTCAAGGACTACGAAAGAGCATACAGACTACATTTTTAGGTTATCATATAGAATTTACAAAGAACAAGATAGCTTATGACAGAAAACACCTTTTGAGTTATGCACCATAGCTATAGTAAATGCCCGAGATATTTTGTTTTTGAGGTCTTAGCCCTATCTTGTTGCAACAACAATAAAAAGCTATCAAATCTTTCGCATTCCGCTGTCTTTTCTCCGTAAACCTTTCATATTCCCCATCAACCTTCCATATTATAGTGAGAAATCCTTAGTTGACTTCTTTCAAAAGAACTTGGCCATTTCTTGGTGAGCTAAGAATGTTTCATCTCAGATTCATTCATAATTCCAATTTTCTTCTTGCATAAATAGGAGGGCGAAAAATTACCAAGGATTCCGTAAATTTGCTAATTTGGTGGATAAGCTCCCAAGAAAAAAATTAGTAACAGAGATAGAATTCCAGCATGAGGCTGCAAGGTAGACGAAACAACGGGGACTTCCCGTAGTCCATCCTCATTTCGTTTTGAATCAAGATCATCTTCAGAAAAATAAGCCTAAAAGCATCCTACATGCGAAGCCCATGCAGATCTGTAGGAGCTTTTACTTCCCTCAAGAAATGTTCATTTCAGCGTCAGAGTTTTTCCTAATGGTGCGCGGAAGCTAAACCCACTTCAGATATCAAAATTTTTAAGACAAGATTACGATCAATCACACAAATTTGAGCGTCCAGGCGATCCATCACAAGGGACTTATTCCTAAACCACCCCCGCGATCATCCCATTCTCTCTACAGGCAGAAGTTAAATCCACCACCGAAATCAAATGTTTAAGGCAAGAAACCCTCCCGAAACGAGAAGTTTCTTCTTCTTGGCGAGTTTATTCCCAAGAAAAAAAAATCACACAATTCTTACACTAGAACACCAAAATCTTAGCCAAAACTCTCACGAAATATATATATATACACAGATATAGAGAGAGAGAGAGACCTGCAATTGGCGGCGATGGCGGCGAGGCCTTTGGTAGTAACCCCTTTACATTTGGAGAGAGCGAGGACCCTAAGGTTCTTGAACGACTGGGCTATAAGCTCGAGACAGTCGTCTTTGATGACCATGTGCTTGAGGTGGACCTCCTCGAGCTGAGGCCACCCTTTGGCCATGGCGGCCACCCAAGACTCGGCCCCGCAGTCCCATTCTCTAGGGAAGATGATGGTGGCCGCATGGCGGGACTTGCCCTTGATGTAGGCGGCCTGGACACCCGTGAATCGGCGGACGGTAGCGGCGGGGCTGGCGGCGTAGCAGTTGGCGATAAAGATCCCGCGGCGGGAGCGGCGCTCGATGTGGTACCAACCGCGGCAAACGAGGGAGACGGCATTGCGGTCGCAGTTGGCGGTGAGGAAGGAGAAGACGTGATCCCAGGCCCCGTCGGGAAGCATGGCCGCCCAACGCGACATTTTTCGACTAGAGGAGGAGCGTGCGAGAGCAAGAACAGCAGCAGCCTCTTCTTTTTGTTTCCTGAATCGAAGCATATGCCTAATATTTGTATTTCTACGGAATAATAAAATCCATATGAAAGAGCAGGTGCAATATTTTTCGACTAGAGGAGGAGCGTGCGAGAGCAAGAACGGGAACGGCCTCTTCTGTTTGTTTGCTGAATCGAAACATACGAGATCCCAAGATGGGCGGGTGAAAAGTCGACAAGTTGGAAGAATAGGAATGCTAGCCGTTGGATGGCCTCGGCGCACTTAGTCAGAGATAGCGACGACAGGAGCTCCATGCATGCATGCTGAGAAAAAGGAGATGGTAATTTCAACCAGATGGACCGCCCTAGAAACAGAGATTTTCCGTTTCTATGGGAATAAAAACGCAAATAAAGTTCTTTTTTTTTTTTAGAACTATTTTCAAGTTTCTCTTGAGATGAAATGAAGGTAAAAATAAGTAAGATTCGGTTACCATTTTATTATTATTATTGTACAATATAAAGACCCAATCTTAACAATTCAATTTTATCATACAACATCCTTATTCCTTTATATTTAATTGTTCTATCTCATCATACAACACCCACGTTCCTTTGTATAATACCCATATATATTCCTTTATATGATACAATACCCATACAATACCATATATATATTTTTTATACAATACCCACACAATATCATATATATGTCCTTAGAGTTATCATTATTTATGACATCATCCCTCATTCTCTTATACAATACTCATATACCCTAAAGTTTCCATTATTTATGGCACCAAGCACTAACACTCAAAAGCATCATAGAAAATGTTAAATAAATATATTTTCATTCTATTTCATCGTGCTCTTTTGACTTCATACTAATTAAGTACTATAACATTATATATTTAAATTCTATTTAATTTTTGATTTAATTTAAGTTTTAATGTTTAGCAATAAATATAATTTTAAGTTTTTTTTTTTAGCAATTAATATAAATTTATTAATATGTTTACTAAAACTTATTTTTAGCTATATTATTACTTTTATAAATTTTATTAAAAGTTTATTTATGTTATTAGAGGTGAGTGTGTTGAGAAGAAAGGGTAGGATGGGTATAGAATAGGAACTAAAATTTGTCAATTGTAACGGGTGATAGGGATTAGGGGGAAAGAAGAGAGGATGGTGTTTCTAAGCCTCTCCCTCCAAAAACTTTATAAAAGATAGGAACAAATCTTAACATTATTTATGACCATCGAAGGTTTTTTAGTCACTAAAGCCATGGTAATAGTAGAGCTCCAGTGTTGCATGAGAGTGCTAGTTTTGACCAATATATTTATCTCTAACACTTCTATTCTAGTCATGAATCTTCATATTACTTAGTAGAGATTATCTTATACCATTTCTCACTTAGAGTGGTTCACTACTTAAGAGTAATCATTACATCTTGATTCAATGATAGAGCTAAAATCTAATGGCACTAGTTTTTGAGCCTTGCTCAAGCACAAAAATTCATCTCAAGCTTAGCTCATTTATTAAAAGAGTGAGTTAATTTAAAGCTTGATTTTGGGTTGAACATAAATTGACTTGGAAATAGCTTACTTATTTTTGATAGTCCTACATCCATCAATATCTTTTGGTATGATACTGATAATTATGAAGTCTAGCTTCTTTATTTTCCAACCGATAGAAGGGTGCTAGCTCTCTCTCTCTCCCTCTCTAATTATTTGAGTAGATTTAAATTCTATGATAATAATAAAGTTTATACCATATTGAGGGGCCTCATGAATGCAACCATGTACTTCCATGAGATGGCAATCTAAATAAAGGAAGGCTCTAGTCACTCCCTTACAATAGTAAATTGGTTTCTTCTATGGATAAGCTCTTCAAATGTAACTTTATATTTCAACTATTTTTGTGCCGATAATATATTTATTTCAAGAATGAAGCAACACAATTATTGTGAAATTTTAATATCTCTCTAGCAAACCATGACTAGAGCAACATTAACTAGTTTTGTTTATTCATGAAAGGGATTTGTTACAATATTCAATTATTTTTAAAGTTATATTCATTGTTTGTTAAAATAGGATTGTTTGTAGTATTTTACCAAATAAAAATTATCCAGATCATTCAATAATTTTTTATTCCAATAAATACTTAGATAGCTTCACACCCTATCTCATGCTAACTTCTTTTGATCTGACTGCCTTTAATACTTTCCCAATCTCCTCTCGGACTCTTCTTTATGCGTCAATGCTACAAAGAAGATATGAAGAGAATATTTGGACATGTTCAGCTTGGATAGAGTCCTCTTTGAGAGCGATGCTATCTCATCAATAGAGTTCTACCATACTGGATTCATAAATTGAATCGACATATACATGATTGCCACATGCTCCCCCTTTCTCTCATTCCTCATCTTCTACAAGGCCACATTCTCAAGTAAAATCCTACTTAACTTTATTTTATTTAGGCACACCAGCATGCACGTACAATTAGTTTCCTTTTCACCTAATCTATTACATTAAAAGGTAATCAAATGGTGAGAAAATTAGATAAAAGAGAAGAAAAATTAGTAAAAAGAGAAAAGAAAAAGGGTTTGGAGTACCATAGTGAAAACCTTCGTGACATGGCATTGTAACTTCTCCTTTCTTTTAAATTCATTTTCCTTCCTATTTTGTTATTTAGGAAACATGCAAGTGACATCTCTTTCCATTACCTATAAGAAAAAGGATAAATTTATTCTTTAGTGACAAAATAGAATTTAGTCTTATTATACCAGTTATCTATAACAGAATTTTATACGCCTCTATGAATTTTACCACTAATTAACAAATTTGTTGTAGTACTAAGAGAAATGAAAATTAAAGATAGGGCTTAGTTAAATATATCAAAGAAAGTGTATAATGATTTCTTCAATAGCAATTTGATTTGCTAGTAGGCATCTTCTCATCGTCGACATTGCTACATTTCTCCAAATAATCCCTTAAAAACATGTAAATCTATGTTCACTTTTCTTAAGACAATATATGGCGGATTGGTGAACCATTAAAACTTAAAATATTTATTTTCTTCTCAGTGGTTACCCCCAAAAAAATCTCGAGTTAAACAAGTTAACAGAGAGGTATTTAGATCAACCAATTATTTGTCACTCATTATAGGGTAAGTTGGCCACGTATAATCCATGTAGCATAAGATTTCAATGCTAAAGAAACTTTCTATAGTACAAAGACCTTTACTATTTTACTTTATTTGTTATAGAAAGAAAGGGAGGAGTTGGTGATGTGAGACTAACCACCCACCGGCATGAGCTCTCGTATATATAAGCCTCTCAATTTTTATTTTTTAAAAAATAAACATGTTTCCAAAAAAATAATAAAGAAATAATTACATTCACTCGATCACCTATTTCTTTTATATAAACATGAGCTCTCATATATAAGCCTAACCACCCACTAGCATGAGCTCTCATATATATATATATATATAAGCCTCTCAACTTTTCATTTTTTTAAAAAATAAACATGTTTCCAAAAAATAATAAAGAAATAATTACATTCACTCGATCACCTATTTCTTTTAGCGGATCATCCACCAAATTCTGTCCCTTGAATTGAAAAAACTAACTGTATAATTCCACCAAGTTCCATCCCTTGATGGAAAAAACTGACTGCTAAGGATGCAATCTACCAAATTAAAGATGTCAATGGATAGAATGAATTTATGACCATATTTTCTAATTGCACATATTTTCTGCCATCCTAATTTTTTTGTCATTTCTTCCCTTGCAAAAAAATGGCCCAAAGATAAGATCTTGTTGGACATTGAAATTGACATATCATCACTCAGAGTAAATCTCAGAACCTCCAGCTGCCTAATTTTGTTGAGTTCATAAACAACTGAAATTTATGTGGTTCTCCAAAACATGCATTGTCTATCTAGATTTTTATTATATGAAACTGCAAAGTCTATATATGAAATTTTGCAATATGGCTGAATAAAAATTATGCACTATGAAATAGATGGAAGTTTTTTTCATTTATATACGCTGCAATGGCTTGTTTGCTTATTTTTAGGTATTGCATATAAATATTATATATTGATTGGATTACAAAATTTGGATTCACTATGAATCCTTAATTCACTATCATGTAACTCAATTTTTCTTCAATTCAGTCTCTACTTTAGTAGTTTTAATGCCATGCTCCCTCTTATCCTCCTAAAAATAAGGAAAAATTATGGATCGTGTGATTGTTTTCTTTTTTTTGTTATTGTTATATATCTTTTATCAATATTTGTGCATCTAGATAACTTTTTGCCTAATAAGTCATATATAAATCTTAAAGTTTACGTCACTTTTCAAATATCAATAGCACATGCCTGACATTTGTATTTCCTTAGCTACATAAGCACAAGCCTGACATAAAGGCTTTATTTGGAAATAGGACTAATGTCCCCTTCCCCTTGTCTTGGTACTAATATTTGGATTACTAGACCTCGCAGTGGTGGAAGCTTCACACTAGGATGTCTGAACGGATGGTGACATTAGTTTTCGATCCCCATACCACTGTATTGAGCTTGTCCTATCTAGGCTGAGGAAATACAAATGTTGGGCTTGTGCTATCTTTTTTCTCTCTCTTTTTTTTTTTTGACTTTAAATAAGGAGCAAAGGAGAACACTTCCACCCAGGCTTTTATTGAATGATTAGAAGCGATGGGCTTGTGCTATTGGTACTCCAAAAGCAAGCATCATAAACACAAAATTAGCTTTTGTTGGGTTTGGAATAAATAAAAAATATTGATTTCCTCTATGTGCAATTTTAAATAACTTTTTTGGTAGCTTAGATTACACACATATCTTACATTTTCAATGTGTACTTTAGATATTAAATTTAAATTTACCATGCTCTTAATAGTATTAAGCAATACAGAATGGACACCAAAAGCTATACCAATAAATTACCAATTTTGTATAATAAAGACTATATAATATGGCCTCTATAATATTGTACTTACCTGGTACTAAGACTTAGGTTAAATATATCAAAGTTAAAGATAAAAATATTTTGGTTAAGGAATGGGATTAACAAAAAAATAAAGAGATTATTTTAATAAATTATCAAATAAAAATTATGTACATGATTTAGGATGCTTTACTAGTTTCATTAAGGATTGAAATATAAAGTATACTCATAGTGTCAGGATATTTAAAGTAAAAGGGGATATGAAAAAAGTAAAACAGAAAAAGTAGTGAGACCTAATGAAATTCCTGTCAAGATTTGGATGTATTTATGTGATCTAGGAATAATTGGATTAATAAATATACAAAATAAGTTATTGAAGATTAAGAAAATTCCTAATGAATGAAGAGTATTATAATATTGATTTAGAAGAATAAAATTAATGTTTAAAATTATTCTAATTACCATTATATTAAACTAAATGAATCGCTCATGTCCTAATGCATGACAAATAGATCTAGATCGCATATATGAACTCAAATATAACATAAAATTACTATGAACTCAACCACTACTGAGTGTTTATCAGTCAGACCCCATTGAATACAGGAAGAATAGGGCATGCTATTGATGCATAATTTCTAGGACTGCAACCAAGCTAATTGTTGGAATAGGGGCAAGCATGGTCCAAACCCTACGCAATTTTCTTTTTGATGATAATTTTGAAGCTAGGTCCATCATCATCTCCACAAAAACCTATATATCCATTGGGTAGGTAGGGCTAAACATAAACAAACCAAACATTAATTTTTGAGTTTGGATTGGGTCAAGTGTTGGTTTAGATATAATACATGAGAAGAAAAAGGGGAGTATACTAGTCACTATATATTTAGAAGGAAAATAAGTATTGACATGAATAAGTGAAGTAAGTTAGAAAACATTTTTAGTGTGAATTATTTGGTGCATTTTAGACCGACTTAATACATAAGTCTAATTTATGGTTGGATCTAATGATAGGATTGTTTTCCACCGTCAACCCCCTGTTTTGATCTCCACCGCCCACTTCATCGGGCTCAAAAGAAAAAGGAGGAGGAAAGACGGAAGGAGGAGAGAACAAAAAAGTATATATAAGAAAAAAAGTGACAAAATGGAGATCAAGCCCTCTCACCACAAATTCGGCATGAACCAAGATGAAAGCATGGGAGAAGAAGAAGAAAAATAAGAAAAGAGAAGCAAAAAGGAGATGATTGGTTTTTTTTCTCAACAAGAAAAACAGATCTAGGATTCATCCATATCTATAATATTTTAAATATAATGCTCCTCTTACATATGAGGCTACCACACCCTGCATTAGTTAATACATCAAAACATAAAACCACCATAATAACATAAGTTCAACTATATGAGCCCAACATATACTAAATCAAAAATAAAACATAGCACTTAGAAATTAACAAGAACAACCATTACATTTTTAACACTCCCCTTTAATGGTTGTTCTTAGATGCCCATGAGATCTTTAAAGTGAATGAATTTCTTCTTAGGTAGTGCCTTGGTGAAGATGTCCGCCACTTGGTCTTGAATCCTCACATATATCACTTCAACTTCTTTTTCTTCTATCATATTTCTTATATAATAGTACTTGATTTTGATGTACTTGGTGCAGTTATGATAGATAGGATTTTTTGTCATAGAAATGGTAGACTTATTGTCATATAGTAGTGTAATAGCTTCTTCTTGCTTCTTATCCAAATCTGCAAGTATTCTTCTTAACCAAATTATTTGTTATGCCACTAAGGTAGTTAAAACATATTTGGCTTTAAAAGATGATAATGTCACAGTATCTTGCTTCTTGGATGCCATAGACCCATGCGCTCTTCATATCATCAATGCTTTCGGCCTAATCACTAACATAAAATCTAAATAACTTTACATTATCATTCTTGTTTCTTTCATATATGATCCCATAATCTTTAGTGCCTTTGATGTATCTTAAGACACTTTTTGCTCATCCAAAGTGAACCTTGTTTAGTCTTTGCATAAATTTAGAAAGTAAACTTGATGCAAACATTATGTTTAGCCTTATAATTGTATGATATAACAAGCTTCTAACAATGCTTCTATATGGTTGTGCATTGGCTTCACCACTTTTATCTTCTTTCAAAACTTTTTATTTACCAGCAAAGGTGTTTCTACAACATTGTAATTTTTCATTTTGAATTGCATGAGAATGTCTTTTACATACTTTTTTTTGAAAAATAAAGATGTCATCTTTTCTTTGATAATTTTAATTCTCAAAAAGTAATGAAGCAAACCTATATCATTCATTTCATATATTTTCATCATATCATTTTTGAAAGTCAAAATCATATTCTCATTAGTACTTGTAATAATTAAATCATCAACATAAAGAGAGATAATAAGAATATCATTATCTTGCTTCTTTAGATAAAGTGTTGGTTCACTTGGACTTCTTAGAAAACCTTTCTCATTGAAGTAGGTATCAATTTGAGAGTATCATGCTGGGGTGCTTGCTTCAACCCATACAATGCTTTCTCCAACTTGTATACCTTGCTTTCTTGAGCTTTGATGATGAAGCCTTAAGGTTGTTCGAAATAATTTTTTCTTTCAACACTCCATTCAAGAATGCCGACTTTACATCTAGTTGGTATAGTTTTCAACTTTTATATGCCGCCATAAAAATAAGAGTTCTAATTGTGTCATATCGAGCAACCAATGCAAAAGTTTTTTGATAATCAATCCTGAATAGTTAGGAGTATCCTTTTGCTACCAATCTTGCTTTGTGTCTTCGAATGGATCATCCGAATTATGTTTTGTCTTGCAAATCCACTTCAAGCCAATGACTTCCTTATCAATTGGTTTCTCTACTAACTCTCAAATTTTATTCTTCTCAATCATATTGATTTCTTCTTGCATTACCTTATTCCACACTTCTTCATGCATAGCATTTTCATAAGTTTTGGGCTCAATCATACAAAAATTACAAGTGGCATAAATGTCACTTAGGCTTTTCATTCTTATGGGAGTAGAACTCGAGATGAACTTGAGCTTGAGGTGGGTGATGGACTACATTTAAGAAGTTTGTGATGAACCTTCATCCTTATTTTCTTCATTTTAAGCATCATGAATTTTTTCATCAAGAGAAATAATATTTTTTAAAATTTCTTTTCTTTCCAATCCCAAACAACTTTCTCATTGAAAAGGACATCTCTTCTTATGATCACCTTATTGTGCTTCAAACTAAAAAGTCTGTAACCTTTTGATTTAGAACTAAATTTAACAAAGATGCATTTTTTACTTACTTCATTAAATTTGTGTCTCCTTTTCTTTGAAATATGTGCATACTTTTTTTTGAAATATGTGCATAGCACACATATCTAAAGACTTTGAAATGCTTCATCGAAGGTTTTCTATCGGATCAGGCTTCAAATGATGTCATATTTTGGAGAGCTTTTGTTGGATATTTATTCATCAAGTACACCACCGTATGCACCACTTTTGCTCAAAAAGAATTTGAAAGGCCTTTGTCTTTGAGCATAGATCTGACCATCTCAACAATAGTATAATTTTTTCTTTCGGCAGCTCTATTTTATTTTGATGTATAGCTAATGGTCAATTATCTTTGCACACCAACATCTTCACAAAATTTTTCAAATTCATTTGAGTTGTATTCACCACCTCGATCACTTTTTAGCACCTTGATGTAGCTTCTATCCATAAAATTTTTAAACTTCTTGAAGATAATGAATGCCTCAGATTTATGTCCCATAAAGTACATATATGTCATCCTTAAATAGTCATCAATAAAAATAATAAAGTAGATTTTACCAACATAAGAAGGAGTTTTCATAGGTCCACATATGTCGGTGTGAATAAGCTCCAATGGTGCTTTGGTTCTTTATACATGCTCCTTTGGAAATACCTTTATGTTATTTTTCAAGTGCATCCTTCATAAGTATTTTCTTGCAATGTATTGCTGGTAGACCATGTACCCATATTCTTTTGATATAAACTTCTTAAGCTTTAAAAGTTTAAGTGCCAAACCTTTTGTGCCATAGCCATGACTTATCCATTCACTTTCATCTT